>JASDDO010000016.1:351158349-351430083 GCA_030015575.1 Agapanthus africanus | reverse complement strand
CTGATTGAGAATTACTGGTGGACGGACCAGTAGATTCTCGGATAGTCTTGAGCCACACTGACACGACTTGTACGGTTATTAGGGGTCTGACATTTTCCACCCCCTAGACCTTACATGCGATACTCTCAGACGAATAGATCGGACTGCACAGATATTGTCACGGACAGGCTCAGTAGGGGTTTCCGACGAGTTTGCTCGTCGGCCTCCTTATCGACATGTACCTGGGTTTCCGTTACGTACAGCTAATTCCACTGACGTACTTGTGGTTTAAACCCACTGCCAGCGTGCTATCGATTCTTTAGAGTCCTACAGAGGGTTTCCCTGGTTCAGGCGAGACGATATAGAGGTCGTATGGTCTTACGGAAGGGTTTCGATCACATACATGTACTGGCTACATGAATGATGTTCGGACAGATAATACTGGTGGACTTTGGTTTAAGCCGGATCCTAGTATTATACAATTGGATTATACTTGTCTCTGTGTATCCGTATTTTTCGGAATACGGATACGAGTATGTATATATGGTGAGGGCATTCTTATAATTTCACAAGAATGAGCTTCTAGAAGGAGACGCCTCATTATTGATTTATCTTTTTTTAATAAAGGATTAATGAGGTTGAAATTAGGAGATATTTGAGGGACACGGAGAAAGAGCCACGGAGCTCTTGGGACTTATACACAGCGATGTATGTGGTTCGATGTCTACACATGCACGAAGTGGTCACTCTTACTTCATCACTTTTACTGATGATTTCTCAAAGTATGGACATGTGTTCATAATAAAGCATAAATCCGAGAACTTTGAGAAATTTAAGGAGTATAAAAATGAAGTAGAGAATCAGACTGGTAAAAGCATCAAGGCGCTTCGATCTGATCGAGGTGGAAAATACTTAAATACCAGTTTCCTTGAATGCTTAGAAGAGAATGGAATTCTCTCTCAGCTTACTCCTCCATATACACCTCAGTATAATGGTGTATCAGAAAGGAGCAATCGCACGCTACTGGACATGGTGCGTTCAATGATGAGTAGTGCTGAGTTGCCACTTTCCTTCTGAGGTTTTGCGCTGGAATCGGCTACATACCTATTAAATAGAGTTCCCACTGTTAGTGTATATGCCCTAGAGGCCATTACTGTATCATACTAGTTTGTATATTACTTAATGGAAGCTTGGGATATTCACAGTTGTATATACAATCTTGCTCGAAATGGTAGTATGCTACTTGGTTTGTCTCTGCTTTAATATGTGCATGTGTTTCTTTTAGCATATTGCAGGTATACATATTAGTAGAGCCCTTAGGATCTTTGCTTGATTACCAGCGTTGTGATGGCGCTCGCACTCGTGGGAGCTGGGTAATCTATAAGCACATCCTTATACAGGTCCCTGGTCGTTGGACTATCGAGACAGGGCATCGATACTCCGGAGTAGACTAGCGTATGCGCTTCTCATCCCAGTGTGGGAGACGGTCTGTCCCACAGCCGTTAATACGTCGTACTTAGGATAGTATGCGGGTGCTCGTTAGGTTACGAGTACACTGGACAGGACTCGTCGGGAACTGTTGGTTGGTAATATACCTATCGTCAGTTATCAGTTCCCAGGTGACATGAGTACAGCTTAGTCCGCTGACTTGACACTGTCACTTCGCCTCGAGTGTGTTCCCACTGCACTTTGATTACTACCCTACCACGGCTCAGAGGAGTCGTGCAAACAGGTAGTTTTTGGGTGCAGTCCCGAAGCACTTGGAGGCAGTGACGGTTAGACAGGATTCGTCTCTCCCGGTATTGGGGGTTGACATCGCGCTGTGTCCAGGAGAGCCATTACACGAGTAGTCCCTGGCCAGGGCAAGCGAGATATACTGGTAGGCTTCCAGTGTTATCTCAGGGTGTTCTGGGCTTCACTCCGACACGACTTGTACCGCTATTAGGGGACTGACGTTCACCGCCCCCCTAGGCCCGCCATGCGATGTATCAGACGAACAGACCGGACTGTACGGAGACTGTCACATACAGGCTCAGTAGGAGTGCAGATGGGGTTCACCTCGTCAGTCTTCTTATCGACATCTACCTGGGGACCGTTACGTACAGCTAGTGCTGCTTGCGGTCTGTGGTTAAACCCACTGCCAGCGTAGTGTCGAGTCTTTAGAGTCCCATACAGAGAGCTATTCGCCTTTAGGCAAAATGAGTAGAGGTCGCATGGTTTTGCGACAGGGTTCGTTCGCATCCGCGCACTTGTGCACGTTTGCTGTCCGGACAGTTTATACTAGCGGGCTTTGGTTTAAGCCGGATCCTAGTATATGATTTGAGATTGGTTTTTCTCATTGTGTTCGTGTTCCTCGGATCACGAATGCGGGTGCGTATGCACAGTTGCTTGAGATTGAGGGAGAGGACCTTGTTTAGGGTTAATGACTATTGTCATTTTATTAACCCCATTGCTTTTGTGTGTATTATTGTTAATTAATAATTAGCTTAATTATTGTGCATGGTTGTTGTTGACCTTTTGACTTCGTTGACTTGTTGACCAAGTTGACAATTTGACCATGATCATTTCATTTGGAAGATGCTCTTTGATCCTTGCAATTTGCATTAATAAGTGAAATGATAATGGTCACCTCTTGATTAAACTATGACAATTTTCTAGCTAATTAATTAATTAAAATATCACACACATATTAGTGAGAATGGCTCACTAATAATTCATTCTATCATATCCTTTCTCTCTCTTGCTCATCCTCTCCCTCAAGCTCTCTCCCTCTCATGTGTTGAGAAACAAAAAAGCTTGAGAAAAACCTTCACTTGATCTTCTCTACTCACTTCTAGGGTTCAAGTCTTAGCATTTCTTGCACTCTAGTTACTCCTAGCTTGGAGTTGAAGCTAAAGGTCGAGGCTTTCGGGTGGATCCTTCTTTGACGGAAGAAGACAAGCAAGGTGAGGCCTTTCTACCATTCCGACGAGCAAGGAGAGAAGGAGTTCGAGCTCAAGGTATAACCTTTCTACAACTTAGTTAGTTGTTAGTTTACTTTAGCTAGTTTTCGTTTAGTAAAGATCCTCACAAGCAAGGTCCATGTTGCCTAAGTCATTAAAAATCAGTTTTTTATTATGTTTTCCGCCTCCCCGTAAGCACCGGGGTGGGCAACGTGGACTTACAGTGGTATCAGAGCCTAACTAAACTCAAACTAGCTAGGTAGTGAAGTGTAACGAAGTTTCGAAACCGAAAATCCAAAAACCGAACTTTTGAAAAACCCTAGTTTCTGTTGAAATTTTTTCTGCTCTAAATGAAAATCTTTATACTTGTAAATTCGGCTCAGGGTTTTTTATGAACACCCATGAAAAACGGTACAGTGATTCGTTCAAACCGCCGCCCTTCCGCGGCACGAGGTAGGCATGTGCCGCTGAAGCACCGCGGTTTGTCGTCTTCTCTGCATCGTTTTTCGTGCAGTGTGTGTCTGTGTTGGTTTTGGGATTTTTAGGATATATTATATGTGCCCAGATTTTCCAGAACTAAAATTTACTTTTGGGGGCCTATAAATCCGTATTTTTCGGAACTTCACTACACTTTAACTACATCGGTTATATCTGTAATGCTTGCATGTATTGAACGTCGGCTAATCGCTATAAGACGATTAGTCGGGGTTATACATGATCTGTGATTGTTATTGGTTTGTGGATATGAATGGATTAGATTGTCGCGGGTGAATGGCCGGGGTGGATGTGAGATGAGCGTTGTTTTTCTTTCATTCATTTGTAACATGTAAATTGATGTAATAATATTCTTTGTATGGCCGCACAACCGGGTCGGGGTTGTAGCCGTCATTGTATAATTCTTTTTACTGTTTTTGCTCCTAGGATAGACCCATGGAGGGGGTGCACAAACTACCGGGTATCTCGAAGTGCCGAGTGGCCTACTAACGGTGGTGAGGGAGGTTGCTTCGCTTCGGGTGCTTGGCGGGTAGTTTGCCGCACCCGTAGGGGTCTTGGGTGGGGTATTGGCTATTCACCGCGACCGTGTAATCCGCTTTGCGTTGCAGGCTCGAACGCATTGCGGATTCCTAGTATATCCAATGTATTCATCTGTGATCTGTAATGTCTATCATTGCTATATACTTATATATAATAACTATTTAGGCGTTGCTTATGTTTTACAGCCGCGCTAGCCCAGCCCCCGCTCTGTCGTTAGTTAAGTAACCTAACGGGTGATGACGGGGCCCCGTGGCGAATGCGAATGGCATAAGCGTACGTCATATTTTGGTTGTTTTCTGCAATGGTAGGATTAAATGATGGGACGCATTAAAAGAACTAATGCAAGAAATAAACCAAGTAAAAGTCGATTGGAACACTTTGAAAACCACTCGGTTCTTTTCAAAACTAAACTTTTAAACGCGGAGCTTGAACCACTCCTTTTAAAAGCTATCTCGTTCCATCGATTATATCGAGTTCACTACGTTCACGGTTTCGCCAAAAACATTCGTAGCCCTCCGTCATTCCACATGAATGGTCAAAAGTATTCAAGCTGTGTATTTTGGCCAAAGTCAAGGCATAGTGATTGGTAGCGTTTGGGCATTCATGTGCAGCATAAATAGATGCGTTGATTTGGGACAGTCGTGCTGCCATTTTGGCCAAAGTCAAGGGTAGGTACGGGTGGGTCCAAATTAACCAGGAGAATGACGGGTAGAACTTGACATGTGACTTATGATATTTTGGCCAAAGTCAAGGTCATAAGAGCATGGGGCAAAAATCCACATCGGGAGTTTCATAAGTACTGAAACTTGCTAGCGTTGCATACCATTTGGAGTGTGATGATTCTGGTAGGATTCCTTCGGTTTTATCACGCGATGATATTTGGATCCCGATCCTACTGTGAGTATATGCTACTCCTCGGGAAAACTCTCACTTAACGATCAATGCTATAAACCTAGTAGGTGCCTAGAAAGGTGTTAGCGGGGCTACGCCCACAGGGAAAAGAGGTTATTTAATTAAGGAACTTCGCGAAAGCGTTGGAAAACCTCCCTCGAAGTACCGACACTGGCCTGGCTGAACGGTTAAGCAAGTATTGTACGGTGAGAATGATCCCGGCTAATCCTTTTCTTTATGGTTTGAGAAGGGATTCGAGAAACAGTGGGAGCCATCCAGTTTAGACAAACTAAAAACCACTCTAAACTTGCAAGAGCATCATGCTAAAGTGTTTCTTTTCTCTCTCCTAATTGCAGCGACCATTCAACATGACCGGACTTAAGTTACTGTTAGATAAAAATATATTGACAGGGCCAAACTACAAAGATTGGCTCAGGAATGTCAAGATGGCGATCACTTATGACAAGCTGGGGTATATACTTACCACCAAAGCTCCCCCTGTCCCAGGTCCCACCTCCAGCGTCGCGGATGTAGAAATCCGTAAGACATGGGAGATAGATTGCGCGAGGGCCAGATGCCTCGTACTAGCCTCGATGGACAACGAACATCAGAGGAGGCACGAGAATATGGACCTAGAGTCCATATTTCTCCATACAAAAGAACTGTATGGAGAGCAGTCTCGTATCGCTAGATACGAAGTGTCGAAGAAGCTTTTTTCGGCAAGGTTGGCCGTCGGATCATCGGTAGCGGACCACGTGCTTAAGATGATCGGCTACATAGAGGAGCTCGCGGACCTTGGGACCACGTTGGAGAATGAACTCTATACCGATTTGATTCTCCAGTCCCTTCCTTCCACTTACGCCCAGTTCGTTCTTAACTTCAACATGCAAGGAAAGGAGGTTGAACTTGCCGAACTTCTGAACATGTTGAGGACTGCCGAGGGCACCCTACAGAAGGGTAGGGAGACATCCACTTTGTTTGTAGGAGGATCTTCCTCTTCTAGGTCCAGGGCGAAAGCCAAGGGCAAGAAGAAGAAAGCCCCCGCCAAACCAAGAGGCGGTGTCGGTAAAGTGGATACGAAGGGAAAGGGTAAAGCAACAAAAGTAGCGGGGAAGATGGTGGGGAAGGAAGAATGCTTCTATTGTCACAAAAGTGGTCACTGGAAACAGGATTGCAAGGCTTGGAAAGCCAGAACACAGGATTTGAAGCGAGTTGCAGCTTCAGCTTCAGGTGTGTATGTTATTGAAAACTGTCTATCAATAAACTCTACATCCTGGGTATTGGATACCGGATCAGGATCTCATATCTGTAATTCTTTGCAGGCGTTGAGAAAGCGTAGAGTTTTGAAGGCAGGTGACATGACCCTCAGAGTTGCGAACGGTGCTAGCATGGATGCTGAGGCCGTGGGGGACTATCACCTGGGATTATCATATGGACACTTTTTGGTTTTGCGTAGTTGTTATTATGTACCAAATGCAACCTGTAATATCATATCTGTATCTTTATTATCTAAAGAAGGTTATGAATTTGCATTTGTAAGTAATGTAGTGAACATTCACCTTAATCAAGTTTTGATTGGGTCAGGTACATTGAACAACGGTATATACGTTTTAAACCAACCACAGGTTTTCAATATCCAGAATACACACAAAAGAAAGTCTCCAGAAATTAATAAAACTTTCTTATGGCATTGTAGACTGGGTCACATCAATGAGAGAAGATTGACTAAGTTACATACTGAAGGATATTTGGATCCGTTCGAATATCAATCGTATGCAACTTGTCAATCCTGTCTCAAAGGAAAGATGACAAAGGCTCCGTTCTCTGGACACGGAGAAAGAGCGAGCGAGCTCTTGGGACTCGTACACAGCGACGTGTGCGGTCCAATGTCTGCACATGCGCGAAGCGGTTTTTCTTACTTCATTACCTTTACGGATGACTTTTCAAGGTACGGTTATGTCTTCTTAATGAAACATAAATCCGAGGCTTTTGAAAAATTCCAGGAATATAAGAATGAAGTAGAAAAACAAACCGGCAAAAGTATCAAGATTCTAAGATCGGATCGAGGTGGAGAATACTTAAGTGCCGAATTCCTGAACTACTTAAAAGAGAATGGAATTCTCTCTCAGCTTACTCCTCTATACACTCCGCAACATAACGGTGTATCGGAGAGACGGAACCGGACCCTATTGGATATGGTACGGTCCATGATGAGTAACGCTGAGTTACCGCGATCGTTCTGGGGATATGCGCTAGAATCAGCAGCATACCTTTTGAACCGAGTTCCAACTAAGACTGTGCCTACTACACCATATGAAATGTGGTGTGGGAAGAGACCCCATCTTAATCACATTAAGACATGGGGATGTCCAGCTTTTGTTAAAAAGCAGCATGCGGACAAGCTCGAGGCACGCTCAGTACAGTGCAAGTTTGTGGGATATCCGAAGAACTCCAAGGGATATTACTTCTATTGCGAAGAGGAACAAAAAGTCCTTGTTTCTCGCCATGCCCACTTTCTAGAACATCAGTTCATAGAAAAAGAATTAAGTGGGAGCGCAATAGAACTGGAAGAAATTCCAGAACCGCAAGCTATTACTGAAAGCTTGGTAGAACCAGAGGGTTCGAAAGATCAGGACATTCCTATGCCGCTCCGCAGGAGTAGTAGGCAGTCTCATCCGCCCGAGAGATACTACGGTTTTCTCATTGACGGGGATAGAGAGGACTGCATCCTAGATTGTGATGAGCCTACTAGCTTCCAGCAAGCCATTCAGAGCGTCGACTCGGTAAAATGGCTGGATGCAATGCGGACCGAGATGGAGTCCATGTACACCAACAAAGTATGGACGTTGGACATTGCTCCAGACGGGGTAAACCCCGTAGGATGCAAGTGGATCTTCAAAAGGAAGATTGGTGTAGATGGACAGGTTGAGACCTATAAAGCTAGACTGGTAGCAAAGGGTTTTCGTCAGCGACCTGGTTTGGACTATGACGAAACTTTTTCTCCAGTAGCTATGCTGAAATCCATTCGGATCCTTCTTGCCATCGCTGCTTTCCACGATTATGAGATTTGGCAGATGGACGTAAAGACAGCTTTTCTAAATGGTCATTTAGAAGAGTGTGTCTATATGGACCAGCCAGAGGGTTTCATTCAGGGTGGGAGCAGCGCAAAGGTGTGCAAGTTGCTCAAGTCCATTTATGGACTCAAGCAGGCATCGCGGAGTTGGAACATCTGCTTTGATGAGACGGTCAAAGAATTTGGCTTTATCAAAAATCCAGATGAACCATGCATCTATTGTAGATTTGTAGCGAGAACTGTTGTATTCCTCGTTTTATACGTGGATGACATTCTCTTAATAGGAAATGACATTCCTATGCTACAATCTGTCAAGGGGTTCTTGTCACACAGGTTCTCCATGAAAGACCTGGGTGATGCCTCATACATTCTGGGTATCCGGATCTACCGTGACAGATCCAAGAGGATATTAGGACTTTCTCAGTCCAGGTACATCGACACCATACTGAAGAGATTCAGTATGGAAGATTCCAAGCGCGGTAATCTACCGGCTTGTCACGGGATCACCCTCTCCAAAGAGATGTCTCCCAAGACTGATTTAGAGAGGGATCGCATGTCTATTATACCCTACGCTTCTGCGGTAGGCTCTATAATGTATGCGATGTTGTGTACCAGACCGGATGTGGCTTATGCACTGAGTGTGGTAAGCAGGTATCAGTCAAACCCTGGGGAGAAACATTGGATAGCAGTAAAGAACATTCTCAAGTACCTGAGAAGGACTAAGGAGATGTTCTTGGTGTATGGCGGAAAAGACCTGCAGATTGAGGCCTTTGCTGACTCCAGCTTCCAGAGTGACAAGGATGATTCCAAGTCCATGTCGGGTTTTGTCTTTACCCTCAATGGAGGGGCGGTGTGTTGGAAGAGCTCCAAACAGGAAACTGTTGCTGACTCGACTATGGAAGCGGAATACATCGCTGCATCTGATGCCGCAAAAGAAGCTGTCTGGATGAGGAAGTTTTTGAAAGAACTTCAGGTGGTTCCGTCCATTGTTGACCCAATACCTCTGTATTGCGACAACAACGGGGCTATAGCTTTAGCGAAGGAACCCAGGTCCCATCAGAAATCCAGACACATCTTAAGGCGGTATCACCTGATCAGGGAGATTGTGGATCGCCAGGAGATCGAGGTCCGGAGAGTTGCATCAGAGGATAACACAGCAGATCCATTCACCAAGGCCTTGCCCCAGACTCAGTTCGAGCGGCTGATCGAGATGATAGGTTTTCGATACGCCAGTACATGGCCTTAGTGCAAGTGGGAGATTGTTAGTGTATATGCCCTAGAGGCCATTACTGTATCATACTAGTTTGTATATTACTTAATGGAAGCTTGGGATATTCACAGTTGTATATACAATCTTGCTCGAAATGGTAGTATGCTACTTGGTTTGTCTCTGCTTTAATATGTGCATGTGTTTCTTTTAGCATATTGCAGGTATACATATTAGTAGAGCCCTTAGGATCTTTGCTTGATTACCAGCGTTGTGATGGCGCTCGCACTCGTGGGAGCTGGGTAATCTATAAGCACATCCTTATACAGGTCCCTGGTCGTTGGACTATCGAGACAGGGCATCGATACTCCGGAGTAGACTAGCGTATGCGCTTCTCATCCCAGTGTGGGAGACGGTCTGTCCCACAGCCGTTAATACGTCGTACTTAGGATAGTATGCGGGTGCTCGTTAGGTTACGAGTACACTGGACAGGACTCGTCGGGAACTGTTGGTTGGTAATATACCTATCGTCAGTTATCAGTTCCCAGGTGACATGAGTACAGCTTAGTCCGCTGACTTGACACTGTCACTTCGCCTCGAGTGTGTTCCCACTGCACTTTGATTACTACCCTACCACGGCTCAGAGGAGTCGTGCAAACAGGTAGTTTTTGGGTGCAGTCCCGAAGCACTTGGAGGCAGTGACGGTTAGACAGGATTCGTCTCTCCCGGTATTGGGGGTTGACATCGCGCTGTGTCCAGGAGAGCCATTACACGAGTAGTCCCTGGCCAGGGCAAGCGAGATATACTGGTAGGCTTCCAGTGTTATCTCAGGGTGTTCTGGGCTTCACTCCGACACGACTTGTACCGCTATTAGGGGACTGACGTTCACCGCCCCCCTAGGCCCGCCATGCGATGTATCAGACGAACAGACCGGACTGTACGGAGACTGTCACATACAGGCTCAGTAGGAGTGCAGATGGGGTTCACCTCGTCAGTCTTCTTATCGACATCTACCTGGGGACCGTTACGTACAGCTAGTGCCGCTTGCGGTCTGTGGTTAAACCCACTGCCAGCGTAGTGTCGAGTCTTTAGAGTCCCACACAGAGAGCTATTCGCCTTTAGGCAAAATGAGTAGAGGTCGCATGGTTTTGCGACAGGGTTCGTTCGCATCCGCGCACTTGTGCACGTTTGCTGTCCGGACAGTTTATACTAGCGGGCTTTGGTTTAAGCCGGATCCTAGTATATGATTTGAGATTGGTTTTTCTCATTGTGTTCGTGTTCCTCGGATCACGAATGCGGGTGCGTATGCACAGTTGCTTGAGATTGAGGGAGAGGACCTTGTTTAGGGTTAATGACTATTGTCATTTTATTAACCCCATTGCTTTTGTGTGTATTATTGTTAATTAATAATTAGCTTAATTATTGTGCATGGTTGTTGTTGACCTTTTGACTTCGTTGACTTGTTGACCAAGTTGACAATTTGACCATGATCATTTCATTTGGAAGATGCTCTTTGATCCTTGCAATTTGCATTAATAAGTGAAATGATAATGGTCACCTCTTGATTAAACCATGACAATTTTCTAGCTAATTAATTAATTAAAATATCACACACATATTAGTGAGAATGGCTCACTAATAATTCATTCTATCATATCCTTTCTCTCTCTTGCTCATCCTCTCCCTCAAGCTCTCTCCCTCTCATGTGTTGAGAAACAAAAAAGCTTGAGAAAAACCTTCACTTGATCTTCTCTACTCACTTCTAGGGTTCAAGTCTTAGCATTTCTTGCACTCTAGTTACTCCTAGCTTGGAGTTGAAGCTAAAGGTCGAGGCTTTCGGGTGGATCCTTCTTTGACGGAAGAAGACAAGCAAGGTGAGGCCTTTCTACCATTCCGACGAGCAAGGAGAGAAGGAGTTCGAGCTCAAGGTATAACCTTTCTACAACTTAGTTAGTTGTTAGTTTACTTTAGCTAGTTTTCGTTTAGTAAAGATCCTCACAAGCAAGGTCCATGTTGCCTAAGTCATTAAAAATCAGTTTTTTATTATGTTTTCCGCCTCCCCGTAAGCACCGGGGTGGGCAACGTGGACTTACAGTGGTATCAGAGCCTAACTAAACTCAAACTAGCTAGGTAGTGAAGTGTAACGAAGTTTCGAAACCGAAAATCCAAAAACCGAACTTTTGAAAAACCCTAGTTTCTGTTGAAATTTTTTCTGCTCTAAATGAAAATCTTTATACTTGTAAATTCGGCTCAGGGTTTTTTATGAACACCCATGAAAAACGGTACAGTGATTCGTTCAAACCGCCGCCCTTCCGCGGCACGAGGTAGGCATGTGCCGCTGAAGCACCGCGGTTTGTCGTCTTCTCTGCATCGTTTTTCGTGCAGTGTGTGTCTGTGTTGGTTTTGGGATTTTTAGGATATATTATATGTGCCCAGATTTTCCAGAACTAAAATTTACTTTTGGGGGCCTATAAATCCGTATTTTTCGGAACTTCACTACACTTTAACTACATCGGTTATATCTGTAATGCTTGCATGTATTGAACGTCGGCTAATCGCTATAAGACGATTAGTCGGGGTTATACATGATCTGTGATTGTTATTGGTTTGTGGATATGAATGGATTAGATTGTCGCGGGTGAATGGCCGGGGTGGATGTGAGATGAGCGTTGTTTTTCTTTCATTCATTTGTAACATGTAAATTGATGTAATAATATTCTTTGTATGGCCGCACAACCGGGTCGGGGTTGTAGCCGTCATTGTATAATTCTTTTTACTGTTTTTGCTCCTAGGATAGACCCATGAAGGGGGTGCACAAACTACCGGGTATCTCGAAGTGCCGAGTGGCCTACTAACGGTGGTGAGGGAGGTTGCTTCGCTTCGGGTGCTTGGCGGGTAGTTTGCCGCACCCGTAGGGGTCTTGGGTGGGGTATTGGCTATTCACCGCGACCGTGTAATCCGCTTTGCGTTGCAGGCTCGAACGCATTGCGGATTCCTAGTATATCCAATGTATTCATCTGTGATCTGTAATGTCTATCATTGCTATATACTTATATATAATAACTATTTAGGCGTTGCTTATGTTTTACAGCCGCGCTAGCCCAGCCCCCGCTCTGTCGTTAGTTAAGTAACCTAACGGGTGATGACGGGGCCCCGTGGCGAATGCGAATGGCATAAGCGTACGTCATATTTTGGTTGTTTTCTGCAATGGTAGGATTAAATGATGGGACGCATTAAAAGAACTAATGCAAGAAATAAACCAAGTAAAAGTCGATTGGAACACTTTGAAAACCACTCGGTTCTTTTCAAAACTAAACTTTTAAACGCGGAGCTTGAACCACTCCTTTTAAAAGCTATCTCGTTCCATCGATTATATCAAGTTCACTACGTTCACGGTTTCGCCAAAAACATTCGTAGCCCTCCGTCATTCCACATGAATGGTCAAAAGTATTCAAGCTGTGTATTTTGGCCAAAGTCAAGGCATAGTGATTGGTAGCGTTTGGGCATTCATGTGCAGCATAAATAGATGCGTTGATTTGGGACAGTCGTGCTGCCATTTTGGCCAAAGTCAAGGGTAGGTACGGGTGGGTCCAAATTAACCAGGAGAATGACGGGTAGAACTTGACATGTGACTTATGATATTTTGGCCAAAGTCAAGGTCATAAGAGCATGGGGCAAAAATCCACATCGGGAGTTTCATAAGTACTGAAACTTCCTAGCGTTGCATACCATTTGGAGTGTGATGATTCTGGTAGGATTCCTTCGGTTTTATCACGCGATGATATTTGGATCCCGATCCTACTGTGAGTATATGCTACTCCTCGGGAAAACTCTCACTTAACGATCAATGCTATAAACCTAGTAGGTGCCTAGAAAGGTGTTAGCGGGGCTACGCCCACAGGGAAAAGAGGTTATTTAATTAAGGAACTTCGCGAAAGCGTTGGAAAACCTCCCTCGAAGTACCGACACTGGCCTGGCTGAACGGTTAAGCAAGTATTGTACGGTGAGAATGATCCCGGCTAATCCTTTTCTTTATGGTTTGAGAAGGGATTCGAGAAACAGTGGGAGCCATCCAGTTTAGACAAACTAAAAACCACTCTAAACTTGCAGGTATCAGTCTGACCCGGGTGAGAAGCATTGGATAGCGGTAAAGAACATTCTCAAGTACATGAGAAGGACTAAGGAGATATTATTGGTTTACGGTAGTGGGGACCTCCAGGTCGAGGCTTTTACCGACTCCAGCTTCCAAAGTGACAAAGATGACTCTAAATCCATTTCGTGTTTTGTGTTTACCCTCAATAGAGGTGCGGTATGTTGGAATAGTTCCAAACAGGATACCGTCACAGACTCAACGATGGAAGCTGAGTATATAGCTGCTAACGATGCCACAAAAGAGGCTGTCTGGATGAAGAAGTTCATCTCTGAACTTCAGGTGGTTCCGTCTATTGCTAATCCAATACTTTTTTGTGTGTCATAACAATGGGGTTGTAGCATTAGCGAAGGAACCAAGGTCTCATCAGAAATCCAGGCATATCTTTAGGCGGTATCACCTGATCAGGGAGATCGTAGATCACCGGGAGATCGAGGTGCAGAGAGTGGACACAAAAGACAACACGGCAGATCCATTCACCAAGGCCATCCCTCAAGTCCAGTTTGAGAGGCTGTTTGAGATGCTGGGCATGCGGTACGCCAGCAACTGGATCTAGTACATACATTGGGTACTCATTGCACCAATTATAGGCCTTAGTGCAAGTAGGAGATTGTTGGATATATATGCCCTAGAGGCCTTCATTGTATAGGAAACTAGGGATATGTATGTATAGGACAATCTTGCTCGATATGATAGTACGCTATTTGGTTTGTCTTTATCTTAACATGTGATATATTTTACTTTGTATTTCATATATTGTGTACATGTTGATAAAGCTCGTAGGATATTTTCCTGCCAGCGTTGTGATGGCATTCATACTTGTGGGAGCTGGGTGATCAATAGGCACATCCTTAAATGTTTCTGGTCATAGGAGTATTGAGAATGGGCATCGATACTCCAGAGTAGACTAGTTATACATATCTAGACCCTGACGAGGGGCGATGGATTGGTCCCGCAGCCATTGGTGATGTGCACCTAAGATTGTATACAGATGCTCACTGCGTGTGAGTTCACCGGACAAGACTCACCGAGGACTGACTAGATGGTATTATACCTAAAGTCAGATAGCAGTTCTTTAGTGACATGTGTGCAGATAGACTGTCGAGCTGAGGTCATCATTTGGCTCTTGTGAGTTCCCATTATGTTTTGATTACTACCCTACCACGGCTCAAAGAAGTCGTGCAAACAGGTTTTAGTTGGGTACAGTCCCGAGCCACATGGAGGCAGTGAGCGACTGTTAGGGATTCGTCTCTCTTGGTATAGGGAGTCGATATCGCACAGTGATCGGTTGGTCATTACCATAAGTCCCTGGCCAAGATTGATTGAGAATTACTAGTGGACGAACCAGTAGATTCTCGGATGGTCTTGAGCCATACTAACATGACTTGTACGGTTATTAGGGGTCTGACGTTTTCCACCCCCTAGAACTTACATGCAATACTCTCAGACGAACAGACCGGACTACACGGATATTGTCACAGACAGGCTCAGTAGGGGTTTCGGATGAGTTCGCTCGTCGGCCTCCTTTTCGACATGTACCTGGGTTGCCGTTACGTACATCTAGTGTCACTGACGGACTTGTGGTTAAACCCACTGCCAGCATACTGTCGAGTCTTTAGAGTCCCACACAGAGAGTTTCCCTTGATCAGGCGAGACGATGTTGAGGCCGTGTGGTCTTACGGCAGGGTTTCGATCGCATACGTGTACTGGCTACACGAATGATGTTCGGACAGATAATACTATTGGGCTTTAGTTTAAGCCGGATCCTAGTATTATATTATTGGATTATACTTGTCTTTGTGTATTCGTATTTTTCGGAATACGGATACGGGTATGTATATACGGTGAGGGCTATCTTGTAATTTCATAAGAATGAGCTTTTTGAAGGAGACACCTCATTATTGATTTATCCTTTTTTGATAAAGGATTAATGAGGTGGAAATTAGGAGATATTTGAGGGATGGGTTACAAGCATGGTTTTGTAAATTGTTTATTCTTTTGGGTTTCCTATTCAAGCATGGTTGGATTTTTTGTGAGTTTTTTATTCCATGCTTGCATTATTGGAAAAAGACTTAGCCATTCTCACATCCTTTTCTTAAGTTCATTCTTATGATATCATTCTCTCTCCTCCTCCCTCAAGCTATCACATGAGTTATGAATCAATGAGTATTGAGTCAAATTAATCCAATATATATCTTCTCTACTTCTACTTAGTAGTCTTCTTTAGTAAGATGGATCACTAAGTTACCTCATTTGAGGTTGGAGCTTGACCATAGGCCATCGGGTGGATCTTTCTTCGGCACAAAGGAGGCTGGCAACCGAGTTCTTTTGAAGCCAAGGAGGAGCCAAAGAAAGGAGATCAAGAAGAAGCTTGAACCAAGGAGTAAAGAACCACTTGAAGACCCGAAGGACTTGACATGAGGGTATAACACTTTAACCGAGTACCTAACACCCTCTTGTAGTTTAGTTTTTGCTAGTTAAGGTTTAATCAAGATCCTAAAGTGGAAAAATTCTATGTTGCAAAGCCAAACATAATCTTTTGATGTGAGAAATTTTTTTTTGATGTATTCTGCCTCCCCGCGAACACGTGGGGTGTGCTATATAGACTAACAGCTTCTTGGTCTTCTTCTTTTTCTTAGAAGACTTTAAAGGCTTGACTTTGGGATTTTGCCCTTCGTTAACAACTTTCGGTATGGGACACGGTTTTAGCATCCCTTCGATTATTTCAGGTTCAAGTGGGCTCTCCACTTAACTGCCGGACATGCCTAGAGATCTTTCAGCATTCTTTTGGTTTTAGCTGAAAGAACGAATTCCCAAGGAGCTTCTTCTACGAACGAGCATGATGCCCCCGGCATATCCACCTTTTTGTGAGCGTGCTTCTGTGGCGGGTTTACCCTCCAGTTCTCAAAAAGCGTGAACTTCCCCTGTTGATACTGATCCTCGACCTAGTTCTTGAAGACGTAGAAATCCTGAATTGGATGGCTCACCATTCTGTGATAGGAACAGTAGTTCGGATTGTTGACATCGCCAGGTTGCGGTGGACATCGTGGGTCTGGCAATGTGATGAGTTCGTTACACATTGCCATCTCGAAGTCTCCTCATCTTGTCACGGGGAAACAACTAAGCGTGTCCTAGCCTTTCTTCAAGCGATAGGCGCGGATGTTGTTTTGGCGAGCAACCGGTTTCGGGTCACTCGGTTGTTGTTGTGTGTTGGCGATGAAGGCCGCTTTCCCTTTACCCTTGGCGTTTCGAGGGTCCTTATTTGAGGAGGAAGGCACATGGCCCATCTGGTCCATTTAGGCCAGTTTATCGATCAAAGCCTGGAATGTGGTTGGCTTGAAGAACGCCATGAATTGGGACATAGTCGTTTGCGGATCTAGGGTCCCGATGAACATGCCCATGGAGGGGGATTCTTCGATGCGCTGTTCGTATTTTGACCATAGGTTCCACCACCGGATTGCGTATTGGACCTAGGTTTCTCTTGACTTCACCCTGGCATTGATTAATGTTGTGATCGGGGCGCGCTCGCTTGTGCTGGAGAACTGCTATGTGAACAGAAGCTCCATCTCTGTGAAGTCTTTACAGAGTCATTTGGGAGCTCCATGTACCATTCAAAGGACGTCTCCGACAGGCTACCAACGAACTGGTGAAGCAGCAGTTTGTTGTCGCCTCCAGTATTGCCGCACGGAGCTCTGAACTGAGCGGCGTGCTGGTGTGGATTGCCTGTCCCCTTGTACACATGGAATTTAGGGAACGTATATCCCGACGGGTACTTGATTTGATCATACCATCTTGGATACGGTCGCCCAGTTCGGATGATTTCGCCAGCCTCTTCATTCGCTTGATGAGCTCGTATTTGTTAAGCTATATAATCATCAAGAGCAGCCTTGGAGATTGTTTCCTCCTTGGCCATTGATAGCGCCGGAAGGGGGTTTGATGTTTCCCCTCTGTCGTACTCAACGATTATCGGTGGATCTTTGGCTGGAGGCTCTGGCGGATCATCATTCCAACCATATCCTGGAACAGAAGCACCATCTGCTTTATGTTAGTAGCTTGTTCCATGGCCTCCTTATCCTTCCTTTCATGCATGCTTCGCAGGATCTCTGTATTGGTCTCCTACTCTTAGCGATGTTCGCTCGCTGATTCCGGACTTTCTTTCTGTCTGGTGAGTGCTGCCATTTTCGTCAGCATCTCCTGGAGATTTTGTTGTTACTCCTGAGCTTTTGTCAGCGACCGAGTTTGCGGCCAATGACTTACGGAAGCACGACTTTCTTCTTTTCTGGAAGCCATGTAAACCTTATACACGATCAAGCCCCTGACTTGGGGCATTTGGGTCCGTCGCCTTTGGAATTTGCCGCCGGTGGTGGAATTTTCTTCGGCCTCGTCCTTTTGTGGGAGGTCGAAGTTGAAGGAGCCGTTATAACAGGCACCTGTGTAGAAGACTTCCTTTGCTGTATGACGGAGGGGTAGCCTTTCTCCTGCCGAACCTTCATTTTCTTCAGTCGGCGAGAGTGGTTTTCATCGATCACAGAGTCCTGGACTTTTCTCCAGACTCTGTTAATTTGGGAAGAGAGCCGCTGATGGGGCCGCTCCTGCTTTTCCTGCACAGGGACTTCAACAAGAGGAGGCGATTTCTTCAGTACCGCTGTGGGGGAGTTTTTGCGCACCCTCTTCAGCGGTTCAAAACTATTCCCGGTTGGAATAGCAACATCGACTTCCACCATTGGAGTTGGTGGGGTAAGTCCAGGGGGAGTTGTCCCTAGCTTTTGTAACTCGGCACCAGTGGCGACGTCGAGCGTGTCTTTCAATGGTACCGCCTCAGTTTAGGAAGCGGTCGTAGCTTACCCCAGGTTTTGTTGAGGAGCTCCATCAGTTGCCAGCCTTTTAAAGACCGACGTTCTTCGTAAGATTTGATTGGAGACGGTCAGCCTCTCGAAGAACGATCGCCTGACCGGTGAAGCACTTTTAACGGCTTCATTTGCAGCAGGAGTTGGGAGGGCTATACTTTTTAGGGCAGCCCCTTCATGTATGGAGAGCCTCCTGGCGAGCCCATTTTGGTCGTCAAAGACTGAGATGTCGGAGCTTCGGCTCAGCCTGTTGAAGACTGAGGCATCGGATTTGGATGGCCCATTGAGAGGGGCTGTTGTGGTTGCAAGTCGATCAAAGACCGACTTCTTGGGAGCTTCGGGTTGCGGCGTTGAGGCATTGACGCTCATTGGTGGGAGCATAGTCCCGAAGAACAATCTAATAGTGTCTTCTGTTACCTGCCCCACTGGCATTAAAAAGATGGAGGCCGCATTGGGCCTGTAAGTCACTCCTCCAGTTGGGTTGGAGCGAGAATTGCTGTTGCAAGTCATGCAGCTAGAAGCCATTGATGTTCTCTTCTTCTAAAGAGAAACAAGACACCAAATCTTAGTATCTCGAATCCAAAGGCAACCATAGAAAACCGCGATTTTGTTCGCGAACACGACACACGAAGTGTGGAGTGAAAAGAGGAAAAAGTCCCACCAGGCGTGCCAGAATCTGTTCACCGCCAAAAACAGAGACGAACCGGGATGGATCGTCTTGTCTGAATTTAGGGGCAAATGATATTTGAATTTATCCGTCCAGCTCTCCGAAGATTCAATTTGATTTATGGCACCATATATCAGAGGTTTGAACGAATGCGACCATTGTAGTAGACTTTATCAGATTCCCCTTCGTTTGCGAGGGTTTTTTTTATCGTATGGGTGCTCTTCCCTGCAGGCGTAAGCTCTTGCAGTTAATTACGTTACTGCATCGCGATAACCACTTTCTCCTGCTCCGGAGGTTCACTTCGTGTCGTGTATGTGTTTTTTGTTTGTTTGAGTTGCCCGTAAATTGTATACGGAGACTAATTTATATTATCACCCGTAGGGCATGGATTAGTCCAAATCCGTATATCTTAGATTTGGGGTTTTATTTAAGGACCGTTAATCTATTTTGAGATTAAGATCGACTTAAATATATGTGATCATTTGGGCTCGATTAGTCCAATTTGAGACTAAGATCCACTTAACGAGATTTCATGATTGTTTTTATTTAGGATCCAATAAATGAGCGTTTGGACTCTATTATTTTAGTTTAAAAACGTTTCGGTCCATTATTTCCATTTTGGAGGCGTATATTAGTTTAGAGACATTTCATTCCATTATCGCCATTTTGGAGGCAAATATTAGTTTAGGGACATTTCGGTCTACTGTTAGTTTAGGGACATCTCGATCCATTATCTCCATTTTGGAGGCGAATATTAGTTTAGGGACTTCTCGGTCCTTTATCCATCTTGCACACACGTGTATTTGTTACGCGACGAAGTGAACAATGGTGATATGGAATGCATCCAATTTGGGGTGCGATCCGATTTGAGGTGTGTATGTCAATTTGGAAGTGCATCAACGTGGGATATATCATTCCTAGTCGATGATGTTTTATATCAAGTTGGGATAAGAAAGGAGTTATTGCTTGTCGGGACCCGTCATATCTCTGAAGACGTTGAAGAATTACAACGGCATATATCAGAGGTTTGGAGAGATGTACCCTTAAACCAAATCCCGTGTTTGAGGGAAAGGGGGATATTGTAGCCTTAAGAATTTCCGTTAAGGATATGTTAGTCCAATTTGAGATTAAGATCCACCTAACAACATTTTAGGATCTTCTTTATTTAAGACCCAGCAACCGAGCATTTAGAATCATTTGCAAGACTTTAGCAACTTAGCCAATTTAGGCTTTAGTCTGCTTAGTCTCCCCTCTTTTCTGAAAAAGTGCTAAGCACTTGTTTGGGCTCTATTTAATCAGTCGCCTTTTTTATGCAGAAAGTGCTGAGCACTTATATGAGTTCTGACGCCCACATATGATCGTGTGGAGCTTTCAGTCATGGGGATGGCCGAATAAGTGTTGATCACTTTACTCCTTTTGTCTTTACATAGAGTGCTAGGCACCCATTATGGCGTCTACGTGGGGAGCGCGTGAGGCGCTGCCCAATGAGTGTTGAAAACTCAGCCGTTTTGGATTGCTTGTGGAGTGCTAAGCACTCTTTTTTTCCTTTTGCGGCGCACACGTAGGGAGCACGTGAGGCGCTGAGCGCTACCTAATGAGTGCTAAGCACTCTTCTCTTCCGTGGCGCCTACGTGAGGAAAACGTGCGGCGCTGCCCAGTAAGTGCTAAGCACTCTTCTCTTCTGTGGTGCCTATGTGAGGAACACGTGCGGCGCTGGGCGCTTTCCAGTGAATGCTAAGCACTCTTCTCTTCTGTGGCGCCTAAGTGAGGAACACGTGCGGCGCTGGGTGCTGGGTGTTTTTCTCTTCTGCTGATAGCATTTTTGCCCATTAATGATCAATATGATCTTTGTTTTTTAGATCTAGAATCAAGCTTCATTTTTAAGTACCAATTTCTTTTACGAGGACTAGGTTTCTCTTATATGCTTTGTTTTGAGGAATTCAATTACTAGTTCTTTTCTGAATTTTTGATTCTCAAGAACAAGTTCCTCGCAATGAGAATTAAATTCTCAACTTGTGGGAGACTTGTCTTGTGGATCTCAGATCCAGAGAAAGAACTAAGTTTTCTTTAGAAGGGTTAAACCCTTTAGATATGTAAATGAGATGTTTTTATCTCTCTCTATATTTTTTTGTTTACCTAGAGTTTTTAAGGAGGGAGAGCTTCTTCCTTGAGAATTTAATTCTCTGTTCCATTTTGAAGCTTTCTGTTTTTGTTTTTGGAAGCTTATGAGGGGGTTCCTCCTTATCAGGCTTGAAGTCTTCGGTCCTTTATTTAGTGGAGGAAGATTTGTTAATTAGTTTTGAAGAAATCTCTCACTAAGACATCTCAATTGATTTGGAGAATTTTACCCACCATTGAATCTTTGATCCAAGAGTTTCTGTTTTTATAGAACATATTTTCATGTTTTTAACAAGATTGAGGAAATATTTTTCATATGCGGAGTTTTACTCTGTGAAATGGTGATTTTTAATCACCATTGGATTTTCAATCTGAGGTTTCTCTATTTTACAGAGGGCATAGAATTTTATTTTATGATCCAACCGAAAGTATCTTTCTTATCTTAGAAAGATTTGGGGAATGTTTTCTCCCCAACAGAATTTAATTCTGTATCTTGATGATTTATCATCTCCGTTGGATTTTGGATCCAACGGCTCTGTTTAACAGAGAGTAGAATTTAATTCTATCTGGGCGCCAGCGCTCACGTATTCCTCACATGAGCGCCACTTAAGAATTTGGTCTTTAGGGTGGGCATCTGTGCTTTGCACACTGGCGCCCGCGTGAAGAGCATGTGTGGCGCTATATGAGAGTTTTAACTCTTTTTTAATCTAATAGATTCTTTTTTGCTTTGCACACTGGCGCCCGCGTGAGGAGCACGTGAGGCGCCACCATAGGATTTGGTCCTATCAGCGCTGGCGCCCTTGTGGAAGGCATGTGAAGAGCTGCCTCATTGATGAAGGTTTCTTTCCTCCTTCTTTCTCTGCTTTTCCCAAGTCAAACTTTCTTTTCTAATGCCTTCTTTCGTCAAAGCTTGGAAATAGTTACACCATGCACAACATTTTCTGTGCCGAGACTTAAATGTGTTAGTGTATATGCCCTAGAGGCCATTACTGTATCATACTAGTTTGTATATTACTTAATGGAAGCTTGGGATATTCACCTTGTATAAACAATCTTGCTCAAAATAGTAGTATGCTACTTGGTTTGTTTCTACTTCAATGTATACATGTGTTTATTTTAGTATATCACCTACACACATTAGTGGAGCCCTTAGGATCTTTGCTTGATTACCAGCGTTGTGATGGCAGTCACACTAGTGGGGGCTGGGTAATCTATAAGCACATCCTTATGCAGGTCCCTAGTCACAGGACTATCGAGACAGGGCATCGATACTCCGGAATAGACTAGCGTATGCGCTTCTCATCCCAAAGTGGGAGGTGGTCTGTCCCACAGCCATCAGTACGTGTACTGGAGATAGTATACGGGTGCTCGTTAGGTTACGAGTACACTGGACAGGACTCGTCGGGAATTGACCGGTTGGTATTATACCTATCGTCAGTTATCAGTCCCAGGTGACATGAGTACAACTTAGTCCGCTGACTTGACACTGTCACTTCGCCTCGAGTGTGTTCCCACTGCACTTTGATTACTACCCTACCACGGCTCAAAGGAGTCATGCAAACAGGTAGTTTTTGGGTGCAGTCCCGAAGCACTTGGAGGCAGTGACGGTTAGACAGGATTCGTCTCTTCCGGTATTGGCGGTTGACATCGCGCTGTGTCTAGGAGAGCCATTACACGAGTAGTCCCTGTCCAGGGCAAGCGAGATATACTGGTAGACTTCCAGTGTTATCTCAGGGTGTATTGGGCTTCACTCCGACACGACTTGTACCGCTATTAGGGGACTGACGTTTACCGCCCCCCTAGGCCCGCCATGCGATGTATCAGATGAACAGACCGGACTGTACAGAGACTGTCACATTCAGGCTCAGTAGGAGTTCAGATGGGTTTCACCTCGTCAGTCTTCTTGTCGGCATCTACCTGGGGACCGTTACGCACAGCTAGTGCCGCTTGCGGTCTGTGGTTAAACCCACTGCCAGCGTAATGTCGAGTCTTTAGAGTCCCACACAGAAAGCTATTCGCCTTTAGGCAAAAGAGTAGAGGTCGCATGGTTTTGCGACAGGGTTCGGTCACATCCGTGCACTTATGCACGTACAGTGTCCGGACAGTTAACACTAGCTGGCTTTGGTTTAAGCCAGATCCTAGTGTACGTTTTGGGATTGGTTTTTATCCAGTTTGTATTCGTGTTCCTCGAAACGCGGATGCGGGTGTGTATGCACAGTTGACGGAGAGACAGAGGCAGAGGATTCTCATTAGGGTTGTTGACCGTTGATTGTTGACTATTGACTTTTTGCTCAACCCTATTGAGAATATCATATGTAATTAAAAATAATATTAATTAAGTATTATAGTGACATGGTTGTTGAGGGGTTGACTTTGTTGATTTGTTGACTTTGTTGACCGGTTGACTAGGTTGGACTAGTTGACCATCATGATGACAATGGCTATCATTTCATGCAAAGACTTTTGCTTGCTTGTTCTCTTGTGCAAAATGAGTGCATGAAATGATATGGCTATTGTAGCTTAAACCATCACTAATACTTGATTTCTATTATGGGTTATGATGGTTTTGGATTATGAGAGCCAAGAGAGAAAAGTCTTGCTCATTCTTTCATTTCCTTTCTCTCTCTTGTGTTCTTGAGGTCTCATCTTCTTCCTCTTGCTCTCCCTCTCTTTAGTCTATGGTTCACTTGTCTCATGTGTTGAGAACCAAGAACCATAGAGAAAAATCCCAATACACTCTCCCCTACTCACTCTAGTTCACAAGGTTTAGCAAACCGAGTGAACTAGTTTCTTCAAAGTTCGAAGAAGAAGCCAAAAGTAGAAGCTTTCAGGTGGATCGATTTTCGGCGCAAGGAGACGATGGGGTGAAGCCGATCCGGACAACCATCGAGGCTTGAAGACGAAGGAGTTCAAGAAAGAAAGGTATAACCCCCTAACCGAGTAGTTAACAACTCCTAGTTAGGTTGTTAGTTAGATGTTTAACAAAGATCCGGTTTTGAGTCCATGTTACCGCCTCTAGAAAATTGTTTTTCACCAAATTCCGCATGCCCGAAAGTACCGGGAGAGGTACCATGGACTTACAGTGGTATCAGAGCCTTGTTAAACACTATCTAACATGTTAGCATAGTAGCTAGAAATTCGATCGGAGAAAAAGTCCCGAAATGAACCCGAAATTCATGCTTGCTGTCGATTTTCAAAGTACTGTAAAAGTAATAAATCATGCTTTAAAAATCGACTCAGGGTTTTTATAGTCTACTGTAGAAAAACGTTCCAGAGATCTCACCAAACCACTGCGGAAACGCGGCAATAGCTTGCTATTGCCGCGGTTCCGCGGCCGATTGAGCTCCTCTCTGGATTTTCTTCACTGCAGTTTGTTCTATGGGGTATTTTGGGAATTTTGGTATATGTTTTTTCAGCCCAGATTTTCCAAAAAGAAATTTTTTTTTTGGGGCTCTAAAAACCGTATTTTGATCGAGTTTATAAAGACTTAAGCTAACGGGTATTTCTGTGATGTGATATTTGTATTGAACGTCTGCTAATCGCTATATGTCGATTAGTGGGGGTTATACAAATCTGTGATCTGTAATGTTATTGGTTTGCGTATATGAATTCATTGGATTGTCGCGGGTGAATAGCCGGGGGTTGTGAGATGAGTGTTTTTCTTTTCTTTCAATTCATGTAAATTTGTAAATTGATGTAATAATTATTTATATGGCCGCACAACCGGGTCGAGGTTGTAGCCGTCATTGTATAATTTCTTTTTACTGTTTTTGCTCCTAGGATAGACCCATGGAGGGGGTGCACAAACTACCGGGTATCCCGAAGTGCCGAGTGGCCTACTCACGGAGTTGAGGGAGGTTGCTTCGCTTCGGGTACTTGGCGGGTAGTTTGCCGCACCCGTAGGGGTCTTGGGTGGGGTATTGGCTATTCACCGCGACCGTGTAATCTGCTTTTCGTTACAGGCTCGTACGAATTGCGGGTTCCTAGTATATCCAATGTGTTCATCTGTGATCTGAAATGGCTATCATTGCAATATATCTATATATGATATTATTTAGGCGTTGCTTATGTTTTACAGCCGCGCTAGCCCAGCCCCCGCTCTGTCGTTAGTTAAGTAACCTAACGGGTAATGACGGGGCCCCGTGGCGAATGCGAATGGCATAAGCGTACGTCATATTTTGGTTGTTTTCTGCAATGGTAGGATTAAATGATGGGACGCATTAAAAGAACTAATGCAAGAAAAACACGCATTAAAAGAACTAATGCAAGAAAAATAAACCATGTAAAAGTCGTTGGAACACTTTCAAAAACCCACTCGGTTTCTTTTCAAAAATAACTTTAAACGCGGAGCTTAAGCCACTCCTTTTAAAAGCTATCAAGGTTCCTTCGATTATATCAAGTTCACTACGTTCAAGGTTTCGCCAAAACCATTTGTAGCCCTCCGTCGTTTCATACGAATATTCAATAGTATTCAAGCTATGTTTGTTGACCTTCGTCAAGACATAGTGATTGGTAGCTGTTGGGTGTTCGTATGTAGCATAGATAGATGCGTTGGTTTGGGACAGTCGTATTACCTTGTTGACCTTCGTCAAGGGTATATACGGGTGGGTTCAAATTAACCTGGATAATGATGGGTAGAACTTGACATGTGACTTATGATTTGTTGACCTTCGTCAAGGTCATAAGAGCATGGGGCAAAACTCCACATCGGGAGTTTCAAAAGAACTGAAACTTGCTAGCACTGCATACCATTTGGAGTGTGATGATTCTGGTAGGATTCCTTCAGTTTTGTCACGCAATGATATTTGGATCCCGATCCTACTGTGAGTATATGCTACTCCTCGGGAAATTTCTCACTTAACGATCAATGCTATAAACCTAGTAGGCGTCTAGAAAGGTGTTAGCGGGGCTACGCCCCCAGGGGAAAAGAGGTTATTTAATTAAGGAACTTCGCGAAAGCGTTGGAAAACCTCCTTCGAAGTACCAACACTAGCCTGGCTGAACGGTTAGGCAAGAATTGTACGGTGAGATTGATCCTGACTAATTCTTCCTTTTTGGTTTGAGGAGGGATTCGAGAGACAGTGGGAGCCATCCTGTTTAGACCAATTAAAAACCAATCTAAACTTGCAAGAGCATCATGCTGAGTGTATTCTTCTCTCTCTCTTAATTGCAGCGACCCTGTGACCACACCTAGGTTACATCTAGATAATAAAATGACTGAATCTGACTGTTATGACTGGCAAAGGTCTGTCCAGATGTCCATTGCCCATGACAAGCTGGGACACCTCTTAACTAATCAAACCCCTGCCGTCTCAGGTCCACTTTCCCCTGTCACGGATGTTTACATCCGCAGGACATCGGAAAAGGATTGTGCGGAAGCCAAGTGCCTCGTGTTAGCCTCAGTTGATGGTGTAAACCAGTGGCAGCACGAGAAGATGGACTCAGTTTCTATCTTCCTCCATAACAAAGTTTTATATGGAGAGCAATCTCGTATCGCAAGATATGAGACCGCGAACGAATTGCTTCAAGCGAGGTTGGCTGTCGGGTCATCTGTAAGGGGAAACGTCCTTACAGAGACCAGCTATTTTGAGCTCACGGACCTGGAGACCACGTTGAAGAATGGGTCAAGTACTGACTTAATTCTACAGTCCCTGCCCTCTGCTTATGCCCTGAAGGAAACCAGGGAAGAAGAAGGAAAAGGAAGGGCAAAAGTTTCGGGACTGGATATGGTTAAAGAGGGACGTTCCTATTGTAACGGGAATGAACATTGGCAGAAGGATTGCAGGGCTTGCAAAGCCAATAGCCAGAATTCGAAGCATGTTGTGGCTTCGGTTTCGAGTGTGTTTGTAATTGAGAACTGTATGTCAGTTAACCCTACTTCCTGGGTATTGGATACCGGATCAGGATCTCGTATCTGTAATTCATTACAGGCTCTGAGAAAACGTAGGGTTATCAGGAAAGGTGATATGACTCTCAGGGTTGCTAACGGAATGAGCATGGATGCTGAATCCGTAGGAGAATATCATCTTGGACTCACAACTGGGCAGATATTGATTTTGCGTAACTGTTTGTATGTACCAGATGCGACTTGTAATATCATATCTGTATCCTTACTTTCTAAGGAAGGATATGAATTTACTTTTGTAAGCGATGTAGTACACATCCACCTAAATCAAGTTCTGATTGGGTCAGGTACATTACAGAACGGAATATACGTGTTAAATCAAGCTCAGATTTTCAGTGTCCAGAACACACCTAAAAGAAAGTCTCTGGAAACAAATCAGGCTTTCTTATGGCATTGTAGACTGGGTCATATTAATGAGACATGATTAACTAAGTTACATAAAGAAGGGTACTTGAATCCGTTCGAATATCAGTCTTATGCCACTTGTGAATCTTGTCTCATGGGAAAGATGACAAAGACTCTGTTCACTGGACGCGGAGAAAGAGCGAGAGAGCTCTTGGGACTCATACACAGTGATGTGTATGGTCCAATGTCTACACAAGCGCGAAGTGGTTATTCATACTTCATTACTTTCACAGATGATTTCTCTAGGTATGGACATGTCTTCTTAATGAAGCACAAATCCGAGGCCTTTGGGAAATTTCGAGAATACAAGAATGAAGTTGAAAAACAAATCGGAAAAAGTATCAAGATTCTAAGATCGAATCGAGGTGGAGAATACTTGAGTGCCAAGTTTCTGGGCTACTTAAAAGAGAATGGAATTCTCTCTCAACTTACTCCTCCATACACACCACAACACAACGATGTATCGGAAAGGCGGAATCGGACCCTATTGGATATGGTTCGTTCCATGATGAGTAAGGCTGAGTTACCGCGATCTTTCTGGTGTTATGCACTAGAAGCAGCTGCATATCTCTTGAACAAGGCTCCAACCAAGACTGTGCCTACCACCCCATATCAGATGTGGAGTGGGAAGAAACCCTGTCTTAAGTATCTTAAGGTATGGGGATGTCCAGCTTTTGTAAAAAAGCAGCATGCGGACAAGCTCGAGGCACGCTCAGTACTGTGTAAGTTTGTGGGATACCCAAAGAACTCCAGAGGGTATCTTTTCTATTCCGCAGAAGAACAAAAAGTTTTTGTTTCTCCGCATGCCCACTTCTTAGAAGCTGAATTTTTGGAAAATCAGATAAGTGGGGGCGCAATAGAACTGGAAGAAATTCTAGAACCACAAGCTGTTACTGAAAGCTTGGATGAACCAGACGTTTCAGGAGAACCGGACATTCCTACGCCGCTCTGCAGAAGTAGTAGGCAGTCTCATCCGCCCGAGAGATACTTCAGTTTTCTCATAGAAGAGGATAGAGAGGATTGAACAGTTAATTATGATGAGCCTACTAGCTTCCAGCAAGCCATTCAGAGCGGTGACTCGGTAAAATAGCTAGATGCAATGCGGACCGAAATGGAGTCCATGTACACCAACAAAGTATTGACGTTGGACGTTGCTCCAGACGGGGTAAAACCCGTAGGATGCAAGTGGATCTTCAAAAGGAAGATTGGTGTAGATGGACAGGTTGAGACCTATAAAGCTAGACTTGTTGCAAAGGGTTTTCGTCAAAGACCTGGTTTGGATTATGACGAAACCTTTTCTCCAGTGGCTATGCTGAAATCCATTCGGGTCCTTCTTGCCATTGCTGCCTTCCACGATTATGAAATCTGGCAGATGGACGTAAAGACGGCTTTCCTAAATGGATATTTGGAAGAGTGCATCTATATGGATCAGCCAGAGGGATTCATTCAGAGTGGGAGCAGCGGTAAAGTGTGCAAGTTGCTCAAGTCCATCTATGGACTCAAGCAGGCATCGTGGAGTTAGAACATCTGCTTTGATAATACTGTCAAAGAATTCGACTTTGTCAAAAACCCAGATGAACCATGCATTTACAGTAAGATTGTAGGGAGAAATGTGGTATTCCTCGTCTTGTACGTCGATGACACTCTCCTAATAGGAAATGATATTCCTATGCTACAGTCAGTCAATGGATTCTTGTCGCAGAGGTTCTCCATGAAGGACCTGGGCGATGCCAACTACATTCTGGGTATCCAGATCTATCGTGATAGATCTATGAGGATGTTGGGACTTTCATAGTCAAGGTACATCGACACCATACTGAAACGATTCAGTATGGAAGATTCCAAGCGCGGTAATCTACCGGCTTGTCACGGAATCACCCTCTCCAAAGAGATGTCTCCCAAGACTGATTTGGAAAGGGCTCGCATGTCATCAATACCCTACGCATCTGCGGTAGGCTCTATTATGTATGCGATGTTATGTACCAGACCAGTTGTAGCATACGCATTGAGCATTGTAAGCCGGTATCAGTCGAACCCAGGGGAGAAACACTGGAGAGCAGTAAAGAACATTCTCAAGTACCTAAGAAGGGCTAAGGAGATGTTCTTGGTATATGGCAGAAAAGACCTCCAGATTGAGTCCTTTACTGACTACAGCTTCCAGAGTGACAAGGATGACTCCAAGTCCATGTCGGGTTATGTCTTTACCTTCAATGGAGGGGTAGTTTGCTGGAAGAGTTCCAAGCAGGAAACCGTTGCCGACTCAACCATGGAAGCGGAGTGCATAGCTGCTTGCGATGCCGCAAAGGAAGCTGTCTGGATGAAGAAGTTCCTCACGGAACTTCAGGTGGTTCCTACCAGTGTTGATCCAATACCGTTGTATTGTGACAACAACGGCGCTATAGCTTTAGCAAAGGAACCAAGGTCCCATCAGAAGTCCAGGCATATTTTTAGGCGGTTCCACCTGATCAGGGAGATCATTGATCGTCGGGAGATCGAGATAAAGAGAGTAAATTCAGAAGATAACACTGCAGATCCACTCACGAAGGCCCTACCCCAGACTCAGTTCGAGCGGCTGATCGAGATGATAGGTCTTCGATACGCCAGTACATGGCCTTAGTGCAAGTCGGAGATTGTTACTGTATATGCCCTAGAGGCCATTACTGTATCATACTAGTTTTTATATTACTTAATGGAAGCTTAGGATATTCACCTTGTATAAACAATCTTGCTCAAAATAGTAGTATGCTACTTGGTTTGTTTCTACTTCAATGTATACATGTGTTTATTTTAGTATATCACCTATACACATTAGTGGAGCCCTTAGGATCTTTGCTTGATTACCAGCGTTGTGATGGCAATCACATTAGTGGGGGCTGGGTAATCTATAAGCACATCCTTATGTAGGTCCCTAGTCGCAGGACTATCGAGACAGGGCATCGATACTCCGGAGTAGACTAGCGTATGTGCTTCTCATCCCAGAGTGGGAGGTGGTCTGTCCCACAGCCATCAGTACGTCGTACTGGAGATAGTATACGGGTGCTCGTTAGGTTACGAGTACACTGGACAGGACTCGTCGAGAACTGACCGGTTGGTATTATACCTATCGTCAGTTATCAGTTCCCAGGTGACATGAGTACAGCTTAGTCCGCTGACTTGACACTGTCACTTCGCCTCGAGTGTGTTCCCACTGCACTTTGATTACTACCCTACCACGGCTCAAAGGATTCGAGCAAATAGGTAGTTTTTGGGTGCAGTCCCGAAGCACTTGGAGGCAGTGACGGTTAGACAGGATTCGTCTCTTCCGGTATTGGGGGTTGACATCGCGCTGTGTCTAGGAGAGCCATTACATGAGTAGTCCCTGGCCAGGGCAAGCGAGATATACTGGTAGGCTTCCAGTGTTATCTCAGGGTGTATTGGGCTTCACTCCGACACGACTTGTACCGCTATTAAGGGACTGACGTTTACCGCCCCCCTAGGCCCGCCATGCGATGTATCAGACGAACAGACCGGACTGTACGGAGACTGTCACATTCAGGCTCAGCAGGAGTTCAGATGGGTTTCACCTCGTCAGTCTTCTTGTCGGCATCTACCTAGGGACCGTTACGCACAGCTAGTCCCGCTTGCGGTCTGTGGTTAAACCCACTGCCAGCGTAGTGTCGAGTCTTTAGAGTCCCACACAGAAAGCTATTTGCCTTTAGGCAAAAGAGTAGAAGTCGCATGGTTTTGCGACAGGTCGCATGGTTTTGCGACAGGGTTCAATCACATCCGTGCACTTATGCACGTACAGTGTCCGGACAGTTAACACTAGCGGGCTTTGGTTTAAGCCAGATCCTAGTGTACGTTTTGGGATTGGTTTTATCCAGTATGTATTCGTGTTCCTCGAAACGCGGATACGGGTGTGTATGCACAGTTAACGGAGAGACAGAGGCAGAGGATTCTCATTAGGGTTGTTGATCGTTGATTGTTGACTATTGACTTTTTGCTCAACCCTATTGAGAATATCATATGTAATTAAAAATAATATTAATTAAGTATTATAGTGACATGGTTGTTGAGGGGTTGACTTTGTTGATTTGTTGACTTTGTTGACCGGTTGACTAGGTTGGACTAGTTGACCATCATGATGACAATGGCTATCATTTCATGCAAAGACTTTTGCTTGCTTGTTCTCTTGTGCAAAATGAGTGCATGAAATGATATGGCTATTGTAGCTTAAACCATCACTAATACTTGATTTCTATTATGGGTTATGATGGTTTTGGATTATGAGAGCCAAGAGAGAAAAGTCTTGCTCATTCTTTCATTTCCTTTCTCTCTCTTGTGTTCTTGAGGTCTCATCTTCTTCCTCTTGCTCTCCCTCTCTTTAGTCTATGGTTCACTTGTCTCATGTGTTGAGAACCAAGAACCATAGAGAAAAATCCCAATACACTCTCCCCTACTCACTCTAGTTCACAAGGTTTAGCAAACCGAGTGAACTAGTTTCTTCAAAGTTCGAAGAAGAAGCCAAAAGTAGAAGCTTTCAGGTGGATCGATCTTCGGCGCAAGGAGACGACGGGGTGAAGCCGATCCGGACAACCATCGAGGCTTGAAGATGAAGGAGTTCAAGAAAGAAAGGTATAACCCCCTAACCGAGTAGTTAACAACTCCTAGTTAGGTTGTTAGTTAGATATTTAACAAAGATCCGGTTTTGAGTCCATGTTACCGCCTCTAGAAAATTGTTTTTCACCAAATTCCGCATGCCCGAAAGTACCGGGAGAGGTAGCATGGACTTACAAAATGCCTCCCCTTATAAACTGAAACAATGCTCCTCTTCGCTCTCACTTTCAGAGAATCATTTTAGCAAAGGAGAGTCATGCCTTATAATCATCCATATGCTCATCGGCAGCCATTGGAGGTGCCCATTGAGGAAATTGCTCTTCGTTTTGTTGCACGCTTGGTGAATCCTGCTCTTACGGATGACCAATGTGATACAGTGTTGCACAAGCTCTTGATTTGTAGAGGATCTCCTCTCCCCATCGGCTCCATTTGGCTCCGGATGATCCTCCTGTTTGTGCTTGATGGCATTCCCCCTTATCCAGCGGAGATGACTCCGGCGATGCTTGACGCAGCGGAGGACAAGATCGAGTGCTTTCATAAAGCACTTTTTATTACCACGCCTCTAAGGGATCGCTCTGTTTAGCTGTTCAGCCTGATACGGGCTCAACAGGCCATCATGTCTGCCTTCACAGATGGGCACGGCGCTAACCGATGAGGACCGACTCCTCCAAAGACCGCCGCTTCGTCGTGGTGGAGAAAGCGGAGAGGACTTTAGAAAAATTTATTCATAGTTTTGTATACCCTTGTACTTTTGATCACGTATTTGGTGATTTATTTCCTATAGAATAAAATGTTTATTTAAATACTTTCCTTTTATCGTTGACTACGGAGTGCTTCCTTTTTAACACATGTTTTTCCTCTGATTATATTGTTGCAACCCATATGTGTACATGTGCATATATGAATGAGCCTACTTTCACACATATCTGTAAACGAAACATAAACCGGTGTAAACAACACCATCCAATCCTACCATCGCAATTCCACTATTCTGAGTTGTTCGAGATGTTTCTATGTCCTTAAGTTCAAATTTGTATCCAAGGAAACTGAATCCTTTATAATATGCAACCTCCATGCTAGGAAACTGAGCTAAACATCTTGAATCTCTCTCTAATGATGCAAACAAGTTCGGATCGTCGATCTGACAATACAAATTTTACGGCAAATGCATACCGATATAAGTTTAGATTAAAACTGGTAGCAATAATATGTTATTCGAACAACTTACATGGTCTGCAACCCAATCACAAAAATTATCCTGATGATATTTTTCCAATCGTTCATCATTCCAATCAGGACGCCCCTCACGTACCTCATCAATATGAATTATGTTCTCAACAATAAATTATGACATTAATATTATATCATTTCATATACACACAATACAAATATAACAATTAATCCAAAAAACTTACTCTATAATTTTTTAAAAACATACGCTATTGAGGAGAATAAACCAATATATCTTATTGATAAACATAGTGCCTACTCTCTTATAATCAACATTACCATATGGCCCGTCCTGAATTCTCCGAGGCTGATTAAGCTTCGTCTCAATGTTCTCGTCAAGATAACGGGAACAAAATGTGTTTACTTCATCTAAAAGATAACCTTGCATAATAGAACCCTATGGTCGATTTCTATTGTGTATATACTTTTTTAGAGTGTGGAGCTAAATAAATAAAAATATGTTATATAAATAAATACGGGTATATAGGACAACAATAATTTTACAAAATGCGTGAAGCGAAAAATTCCACGTACCTTTCGACGCATACATCCATCGATATTGTACCGGACCGGTAAATTTAGTCTTGGTTGCAAGATGAACTGTTGGGTGTATTATGATATCGAAGAATGACGGTGGGAAAATACACTCAAACTTGCAAAGTATCAATGAAATAGAATTTTCTAAATTCTCCAGCGTCATAACTTCCAAGGTTTTAGCGCACAATTCTCTACAAAAGTAACAAAGGTCATTGATTACTAGACCAATTGATTCGGGAAGGGAAGTTCTGAGGGCTAATGGGAGAATGTGCTCCATAATTGTCACGACCCGAGAATTCGACTCGTGACCGGCACTTAACCACGCAACGTCTACAAGCGTAACGCGGCTACGTAAGCCGAACCCAGAAATCAAAACCAATAAACATAGAGTGATTTAAAACATTTTGTAAAAACAATCGTACATGTCTGAAAAACTTCCATTTATTTAGTAGAAATCCTTTTTAAGTTCGAAAGTTATAAGTTTTATAATTTTGGTAACATTTCCTTTTTTTAAAACATTTGCCCCGCCAGTCGGATAGAAACAAGGTGTAACAGAAATGACGAGTAAATGGAATGAAGCATCACGATAAGATATACGACGCCGTAGCGAAGAATACACAGTAAAGCAAGGACAATATCATAAAAGATGAGACTGCAAAAGTAAAGTCGGCTCACATGCGAGCTCGACACCAGAATATAAAATCATACATATCGTCCTCTCAACTGTCTCTAAGTCAATACAGAAAGGTGGATGGAGAGTACTAGATACATCAATATACAACTGAAAGATAACAGATACCGTATAAAACCCACCTATCAGCAAGAGGCTATCTCTGCTCAAAAGGGTATCTGTGCCAAAAGATGCGGAAACAGCCAGCCGTGACTACTCCCAAGGGCACCTGCAAACACTGTGGCACAACGGGGGTGAGTTGCCAACTCGTGAATAGAGATAACATATAAAGGTGATCGCAAGCATGCACATATAGCGTGGCTCTACTAATGCCAGCAGATGATATCAATGCATGTCAGATAGAGGATGCAATAGTAATGCAAATACTCTAACAGGTAAATGCTACAGGATGAGATATATAGTAGTCAATGCTGAGTATGGGATAATAACATCTACATGGACTATGTCAACATGGAAAACCATAATCGGTGCCTCAGGCTGCACTCAAATCCCAAATACACTCAGGCGCCGGCACACCCATCGGCCCTCAAATCCTGTACATCTCTGAGAAATCACGAGTGCCCAACATCGGCACCCAAAACATCATAAAATACTCGTGTCCAGCATCGACACGCAAATCCTCGTATATCGGGCTCCGTCAATCCGGATCGGCCCACGGGGTCCGTCTGCGGTATCGGCCCTCGGCCCCGGCAGCACGGGTCGTCCCGCATCCATCACTCGACTCTGGTCAGTATCCTCCGGACAACTGCCAGGTCCAACCAATCACCGGTAGGTACTCGCCCGCTTCCAGGCTCAATCGGCAAATCCCATCGATCATCTCGCCGAGGGGAACCATACCGGGCCCACCACGAACCCGCAAACGGAACATCCACTCCTCGAATCGGGTTTCAAGCACACGTCTCAGCACCGAGAAAACGCGTGGTGGACACACCAAAATATCATATCACGAGGTACCGGGTTTTTTAAAATAGCACATCTTTCCTTAAATAATTCCACGGTCCTCAAAACAGAAATCACATGAAAATCCAACACCAATAGTAAATCCAATGCGAGGTACAATATACATCAATCCATGGTATGGGTATAAGGGGAAAACCGCTTTTTAAAGTAGTTTCATTTCCGGTTTTAAAAGATGTCATGCGGCTCCCAATATACATGAAAGTCATATCAAATCACATATGAAGCGAACTATAGCAATATAATCATGACAGCTCTACAGTGAGTGTGGCATGGCAATTACTAACGGTGTGTGTGTAGCATGCAAATAGTGCCCGTGCAACATAAACCGTTAGTAATAGTGTGGTGTTCTATCAGTTCTAAGCAATATATATACAAACACAGCAGGGAATGCAATATGCGATGACAGTCTATGGGGTGCATGCAACATATAATAATAAAGTCCTATCAGCCCTGACGCATAACGCCATGCGGGCGATATCCCCGTAGATGTGAAATCTACTCACAGTGTCTCGCGCTAAGTGTATCCAACCACTTGCTTGCCCTTCTTCGCGGCGTCCGTTTCACTGGCCTGCGAACCTAGAATCACAAACATATATTACACATATAAGCTCAATTTCGCCAAAAACGCGATATCACGGTCAAACTAGAAACTCGTGTCGCAAACCAATCGCGCGTGTGCGCGATACGCTAAAACATGAGTGTGTGCTGAACCAAGAACCACCCCGACGCGCTACGATGCGTAGCACGCACCAGACCTACAGAAACGTGCATGTCGCACTAAACATCCACCCCAAACTAAAGGAAAAAGCTCCCAGATTTTTACCTGGAAGACAACTCAAGATTTAAGCAAGACCAAACACTTCAAAACACCCACAGAAACTACCCTGCACAAAACACAACACAAAATGGGGAGGGGAGGCCGGCGTCGCCGGCCAAACAGTGCCTGTCGCCGGCCCAGCCCCGGTGGAATGGGCTCGAACTCCACACAAATTCCTGAAAAAGCCTGCCTAGAATTCTGCAGTTGTTTAAAACTTTCTAAAACTCATGCAGTAAAAGCAGATCACTGAATCCTAAAAATCTGCACAAAAACGACATTTTGCATCGAATCGTGAAATTGGTGGTATTTTAGCATAATAGGGGTTGGACTAGGTTACAATGGCCTCACTAACTCACTAACAAGCTACTGAAACCACAACTCACTTCGTTTGCACAAGATTCTCACAAATTACCCCATATCACACTAAAACGCACTAAAATCCGATAACCGAAGCAAATCTACACTAACTAAGCTAACTAGGGATCAAGTTAGGAAGTATACCTCACTCTCGACCCAAGGGAGCTGCAGGAAGGTGGAGAGGTGAAGTGAAGGGGCTGCACTGGGTGCTGGAGCTGCTGCTGCCCACTGCTGCTACTGCTGAATTTTGCTGCTGCTGCTATTGCTTCATGTTGCTGCTGCTGTTGGTTCTGGCTCAGTTGTTGCTGTTGCTTTGCTTGCTGCTGCTGCTAGGGTATAGCAAGGTAAGTGTGTGTGTTGTGTGAGAGTGTGGGTGCTTGAGAGAAAACCAAAAAGAGTTGAGAGCCACCACAATCATCACACAAAAGTCACCTCTCTCTCTCTCTCACCTCATTTAATGCAAGCATGGCCTAAAGCCATGATGCACTCTCTCTCTCTCACACAAGTCAACACTAACTAAAAATTCAAACTAAAGTTACTTTTAGCTAACTAATTAATCCCACTTAAGAATCCAAAAGACTTAATCCTATAATTAACCCACCATGGTTAATAATTATGGTATTTACCTCATTTAAAAACCCTAGTTTACATGCACATGTGTGTGCAAGCCTAGGAAAATTTTGGAAAAATATTTATTAAACTAGGAAAAATATTTAAAACACAATTTGGTAAACTTTTTATTAAAAACCATTATTTAATTATAATTATTCACTAACCCTTATCCTAAGGTGTTACAATAATAACTTGGTGATTATGACATTTCAGCCAATCGATCTTGCCTTTCACAATTTTTATTTTCTTGCTAAATGATCCTAAGAAACCTGTGGGAACATTCAAATCATGCAATACCTGCAAGAACCTTTTCTTATCCGGTTGTGACATATGATACATGGCATTGGGAAGTACAAACTTACCTGGTTTACCCACTATCGGTTTAGGATGCAATTCATTTATAATTTCCCAGTCCTAAAGATCCATCCGAGCACGGAGGCTATCTATCGATTTTCCGTCTTTATAAAGAAGCAAGTTGAGAACGTGCTCGGATACTCCCTTCTCTACGTGCATGACATCCAGACAATGACGCACTAAATTTGTTGACCGGTACGGAAGCTCGTAGAAAATGCTTAACTTATTCCAGTATGGTGGTTTGACCTGTTTTGCCGGATCTATCCCGAAGGTCATATTATTGTAACCATCCCACTAAACAATCACGTCCTCTGCGGACAATAAGGGTGAAAGCCCAAGAAGCTCCTGATGACTATTAAAGTGAGCAGCATCTAACCTGTAGGGATGGTATAGTGGCAGGAAACACAGATGACCGCAATAATAAACATTCCTGCTAAAATTCAACCATTTCGATGTTGTATATTGATGGCAATAAGAGGATGCTTTGTGACCATGTACGGACCAACTTGATAACATTCCATACACAAGAAAGTCATTAATTGTCCACATTAAATCTGCATGCATTGTGAAGATTGTATCTGTTTTTACATCGCAAGTCTCTATACCATCAATGAATAAAGATTTTAACTCATCGATCAGAGGTCGGAGATAGACGTCGATATTATTTCCCGATGAGTTCGGTCCGTCAATAAGAAGATGCATCATAAATTAGGATTAATCCATAACCAACCAAGTGTTGGCTATAATGCCCTCAAGTCAATTATTGGATCGCAGGCATGTGATTGCAATGATTGAGGGATGACCTATACCGGTAGAAAAATCTTACTCAAGATGATAGTATGCTATCTGGTTTGTCTTTATTATCGTGTACATGCTTCAGGTGACATTACAGATCACTATTATATGTTGATAAAGCCCGTAGGATTCATGCTTGATTACCAACAGTATGATGGCGATCATATACGTGAGAGTTGGGTGTTCTATAATCACATCCTTAAAATATCTCTAGTCGTAGGAGCTTCGAGACTGGGCATCAATACTCTAAGAGTAGACTAGTGTATATTGATCGAGACCCCGACGAGGTGTCACGACCCAAAAATTTAGGCCCGTAACCGGCACTTAAACTACGTAACGTCAACAGGCGTACGCAACTTAAGTAAGCTGAAACCCAGAAATCTAAACCACCGAAAACTGGATAAGTGGAGAAAAACATAGTTTAAAATATTTGGAAAATCTCAAGTAAAAATCTTTAACTTTAGTTTTCGTTCTTGAAAATTTCGGCAGCATCTCCTTTGTAAAAACTAGCCCCGAAATCGGGTACAACATAGAGAATAAATAAAGCATCCCAAACGGGAGCAACTCACGCCCAATAGCGGAGACAGCCACCACAAGCATATATACGACGCCGAAGCGAAGAAATATAAATGAAAACAGCATAAGGAGGTAAAATCTTTTCAACAAGACCGGCTCCCACGAGCACGGCACCCCAAAGTCACCAAAATATATACAACACCAAATCCTCACAACTCGTCTCTAAGTCAAATACATGAAGTGGTACATGGAGAATACTAGATCCAACAAAAGATATCCAATGTACATAGACGGATAACCCCAAACCCACCTAAAAGCAAAGGTCTCAAAGCCAACCGTAGTGGTACCCACAAAAGTAGAGATGATAAGACGCCCTGCCGCAACTACTCTGAGGGTAAGTCCTGCAAAACACTGTGGCACAATGGGGGTGAGTTGCCAACTCGTTAATAGAAATAACATCATACTATAATAGCAAGTATGCACTAACAGCAATAAACAATCACATGTAAGCTAGTAGTATAATTATGGCTACATGAATATGCAACTATCGTGATCAAGGTACACCACCAGGGTACTATATCTACATGAATCAAATGCATATCAACTAAATACTGAGTGCGGGATAATTAAAAATCTCATGCACAAATCATAAGCATGAAAAAACCCGATGTAAATCAACAACATCCCAAATCCGAAAATACTCAGATCGGCCCTCATATCCTGTAAGTCTCATGGGACCTGAGTGTCAAATATCGACACTCTAAAACATCATGAAAACTAGTGCCCAACATCGACACATAAATACTCATATCCATACGCTCCTCGAAACCCAAGTGTCCAACCTCTACACTTTTGTTCCACGTATCGGTTTCCTGATATCCATACGTTCCTCGAAACCCAAGTGTCCAACCTCTACACTTGTATTCCACGTATCGGTTGCTTTGATATACATACGTTCCTCGAAACCCAAGTGTCCAACCTCTACACTTGTGTTCCACGTATCGGTTTCCTATATCCATAAATCTCTCGGAATATAAATGCCTAACATCGACACTAGAAATCCCCAAATCGCATGAAAACATATCTCAAATGCGTAAATCCATGTAATATAACATATGCAACATAGAACAACAATATGAGCATATCACGGGAAAAATCCGCTATTTAAATGCATTAAGTCATTAAATATATCTCACGGTTCCCAAGTATCCGAATCCAATATACATATAACAGCGTCCCATACCACCGATATATATGTCATAAAAAGCTGATCATATAACTATAGCAAGGTATATGTAAGAGCATGTAGGTATAGCATGGCATATGTGTAAGCATGTAGGTATAGCATGGCATATGTGTAATCATGTAGTAGTACAGGTATGCTATATGTCATATACGCCATCGCACAAGAATAAATGCCTCTATGTCGCCAACCAATAGCAAGGTATATCATATGAATATCTATGTTGTGCGTATCATGGAAATTACCGATAGTGTGTATGTAGCATACAATAGGTGCTCGTGCAACATGGACTGTCAATACTGGTGCAGTGTACAATAGGTACAAGTTCAGACACAACAAGTAACTATATGCAATGAAGTTCATATGCAATCAACTCATATACGAATAACATGCAGCTATCATATCATATCCAGCCATGACGCATAACGCCATACGGGCAATTTCCCCGTAAATGTTAAATCTACTCACCGATGATCTCAAGCTACGAAAATCCAACCACATGCTTCCCTTTATTCGCAGCGTCTGAAGTCCCTGCTTGCGACCCTAAAATTTCAAAAACACATCACATAAGCTAAATATTCTACGCCGACACAAAGATAACGAAACGCAAGGATAACGCCCAGAAAATTACACTGTGCACCAAGTGCACAAAACGCGGACGACATCGGCAAAAACCCTAATTAGGATCGCTAAACTACGCAACCACCAAGTCTAGATTCCGATTGTACCGATCACGCAAACAAAACACAATAAAATGCGAGGAAGAATATATATATAACCTTGCAATGACCATTCAAACCTACGTCCAAAATTCACCGAAACCTAGTAAGCAACTTATCACATAATTTTGCACAAGTTAAAAGCTAACACAATTCTAGCGATTCCCAACATCGCAAAGTAGCCTAACTAAGTTATCCAAACCATAACCACAGTTTTAATCTCACTCAATTATGTTTTATTAAAACCTAGTTTGCTCAAAATCGTAATTAGACAAATTAGGAATTAACAACAACTTTCATCCACAAGATTAAGTTTTCAAAGTCTTCATTTTAACCATTAACCAACACAAACTCTAACTTGATTTTCACACAATTATCATGAATGAATTAAACATGAATTTAAAGCTATATTTAAACAATTAAATAGCTAGCTTAATGATTAAACATAACAATTAAGGATCAGGGTTTGAAATTATACCTCTTCAAGAACACAAAAGATCAACTAGATCCATCACTTAGCCTCCAAAAAATCATGTTTTTCTTGAAAATCCATGCTAGTTTAGTGAAGAAGAATGATGGGTTAAGTTTTGTTTATGAGTTTGTGGATTTATTTAGGGATTTTTGGAGAATTATTGAGCTTGGAGGAGATGAAATTGGGCAAGGAAAAGAAAAGGGCAGATCATGGGGAAGGGCTCGGCCAAGGGTGAAGGGGGGTTTGTGAAAATTGTGTGGAGTTTTCTAGCTAGAAATGATAATAAATGCTCATTAATGCAAAATGCCACCTTTTCTTTTCTTTTCTTTTAAAAATAATTTCTTTTAACACAAAATATCTAGATATTTCTATGGATGGATTAATAAAAAATCTAGTGATTAGATTAGCCTAGATTCACATTAGAAGTAATTAACCCAAACCAAAAATGTAATTACTACTAATTAAGTGCATAATTAACAACTTAAAATAATATTAATTTAAGGAAAAATTGTATGTGAACCAAAACTTCCAATTGACCCCCAAAGCCCGCAAACTAGCTTCATTCTAGCTAAACTAGGTGCCATCAAGTCTATACAGAAATTTGATCACAATCGGGTTAAAACGGAAAATACCGACTATTTTACCCAAAAATTGAAAAATTCGCATAACGATTTCTAAAACGTTACAATCTCTCCCCCTTAAAAAAATTCTGTCCCCGAATTAAAAATTTAACTACGCGTACCTTCGAAAAGATGAGGGAATTTCTTCCACATCTCGCTCTCGGCCTCCCAAGTGATCTCCTCACTAGTAGGGCTACGCCAAAGAACCTTCACAGATGGCAAGACCTTTGACCGAAATTTCTTCACCTGTCGATCCAATATAACTACCGACTGCTCGGTCAACGAAAGATCGTGATCAAGCTGAATGGTCTGGTGCTGAATCATGTGAGAAGGATCATGAAGGTATCTACGAAGCATCGACACATGGAAAACGGGGTGAACATCCGGAAAACAAGGCGGGAGCTCCAAACGATAAGCAACATAACCCACTCGCTCAAGGATCTCGAAAGGACCTACAAATCTAGGACTGAGCTTCCCTTTCCTCCCAAATCTCATAACGCCTGTCATCGGAGATATCCACAGGTATACATGATCCCCCACTGCGATCTCAAGTCTGCGACGACGACGGTCTGCATAAGACTTCTGTCTGCACTGGACTGCTCTCATCCTGTCCTGAATCAGCTAGATCATCTCCGTAGTCTCCTGAACTAGCTAGGGTCCCAAAACCCTACTCTCACTGAGTTTGGTCCAACAGACTGGCGATCGACACCTCCTACCATACAAAGATTCAAAAGGCGCTATCTGAATCGTCTCCTGATAACTGTTGTTGTAGGAGAACTCAATCAACGGCAAGTGACGATCCCAACTGCCACCAAAATCAAGCATACACGCCCGAAGGATATCCTCTAGAGTCTGTATAGTCCGCTCTGACTGACCATCGGTCTGTGGATGAAAAGCGGTGCTAAAACTCAACCGGGTACCCAAAGCTTCCTGAAGCTTCTGCTAAAGACGACTAGTAAACTGGGTGCCTCTGTCGGATACGATGCATGTGGGAACACCGTGCAAACGCACAATCTCATCTATATATAATTGAGTATACTGAGGATAACCGAAAGTGGTCTTCACTGGAAGTGAGCCGCTTTCGTCAACCGGTCAACAATCACCCAAATGGATTCATACCCTCGACTGGTCCTGGGTAGACCCACAATAAAGTCCATGGAAATCTGCTCCCATTTCCACTCCGGAACGGGAAAGGCTACAACTCTCCAGCCGGTCTCTGATGCTCAGTCTTGACTTGATGACAAGTCAGGCGCCTCGAAACGAAGTCCGAAATATCGTGCTTCATCCCTTCCCACCAGTAAAAGTCCCTCATGTCACGGTACATCTTTGTGGAACCTGGATGAATGCTAAAGGCCGACTGATGTGCCTGCTCTAGGATCTCACGTCTCAACCCATCAGCATCTGGTATACATAAGAGAGTCCCGCATCGTTGCACACCCTAGTCATCAATCATGAACTCCGAAACTGTATCTTGCCGAACAAGCTCAAGAATCTCAGACAAACGGGTATCACTGGGCCGCGCCTCACGGATACGATCAAAAAGTAGTGGATGGGCGCGGACATGAGCAAGCCTTCCCCCAGCGGAAGTTAACTCAAACTACACTCTACCATCGCACAAGATCTGCTAATCTGAAGATGACTGTCATTGAACTGCGCTCAACTAGGACAAGCTACCCCCGGGCCTACGACTCAAAGCATCAGCTACCACATTCGCCTAGCCCGGGTGATAAAGGATCTCATAATCATAATCCAATACAAACTCCATCCATCAGCGCTGTCTCAGATTCAGATACCGCTGTTGGAAGATATACTTCAAGCTCTTGTGATCCGTGAAGATCTGACACGACTCCCCGTACAAGTAGTGTCTCCAAATCTTCAACGCAAAGACCACCGCAGCCATCTCAATATCGTGAGTGGGGTAATTCTACTCATGCTTATTCAGCTGCCTAGAAGCATAAGCAATCACTCTATCATGCCGCATCAGTACACAACAGAGCCCCACTCGAGAAGCATCACAGTAAACAACATAGCCGCCCGATCCAAAAAGCAAAGATAGAACTGGTGCCGTCGTCAACCTAGCCTTCAACTGCTGAAAACTCTGCTCGCACGCATCAGTCCAAAGAAAAAGAACCCCCTTCCGAGTCAGTCCGGTCAGCGGTGCAGCGATACTCGAAAAATCCTGCACGAAACAGCGATAATAACCAGCTAAGCCTAAAAAGCTTCGGACCTCAGTCACAGATATAGGTCTGGGCCAAAGCTGCACAGCCTCGATCTTCCTCAGGTCCACAAGAATACCATCTCCAGTCACCACATGACCCAGGAAATCCACACTATCAAGCCAAAACGCACACTTTGAGAATTTAGCATACAGCTGGTGCTCTCTAAATGTCTGCAAAGCAATTCTCAAGTGCCTCTCATGCTCCTCACGACTCCTAGAGTAGACCAGAATGTCATCAAAAAACACGATAATGAACTGGTCGAGGAATGTCCTGAAAATCCGGTTCATCAGATCTATGAACGCTGCTGGCGCATTGGTGAGTCCGAACGACATAACCAAAAACTCATAATGCCCATAGCGCGTACCAAAAGCAGTCTTCGGAATGTCATCATTCCGAACCCGCAACTGATGATAACCCGAACGCAAATCAATCTTAGAAAAATGTTTCGCACCCTGGAGCTGATCAAATAAATCGTCAATGCGAGATAAATGATACCTATTCCGCACCGTAACTTGGTTCAATTGATGATAATCCATACACAACCTCAAACTACCGTCCTTCTTCTTGACAGACAGAACATGAACTCCCCACGGAGAAACACTCGAACACACAAGTCCCCTATCAATCAACTCTTGCAATTGAATTTTAAGCTCTCTAAGCTCCGTCGGAGCCATCCGATAAGGCGGTATAGAAATAGGCCCTGCGCCGGGAATCAGATCAATGCAAAACTCAATATCGTGCTCTGGTGGCAACCCAGGTAACTCATCGTGAAAGACGTCGGGAAACTCCCGCACTGTAGAAACCTGGTCCATGACTCCACTGTGGCTCCGGTATCATGAATGAAAGCCAAGAATCCCCGACATCCCCTCCTCAAAAGCAGACTAGCGCAAAGGACAGAAATCAAACTGTGAGGGGTGGCACCACGGTCCCCCTGCACAACAAACACTGACTCGCCGGGAAAACAAAACCTAACTGTCTTCTCACGGCAGTCCACGGACATGTAGCAAGTAGCTAACCAGTCTATACCCAGGAAAACGTCGAAGTCCAACATCTCAAGAAGGATCAAGTCGACGGACAAATCTCTATTTCCTATACGGACAGTACACGACCGGAACACGTGTCGTGCAACAAACGACTCACCAACAGGAGTAGTCATAACAAGCGGCTGATCTAGCAAATACGACTCTCATCCCAAACTCAGCACAAAGTGCGTAGAAACATAAGAATGCGTAGATCCCGGATCAAAAAGAACATGTGCATCAAAAGAACATACAGAAAGTGTGCCTGAAACCACTGCATTGGACGCCTGCGCGTCCCGATGAGTCGAGGCAAACACCCGACATGTCCTCTACCAGCTACTGGCTGACCTCCGCCTCTACCACCCCACCCTCTCGGTACAAAACCGCCGTGACCCCGACCTCTCTGCACGTGAGTCTGACGCGGAGAAACAACAAGTATAAGGGGAAACGCCCTCTGAGGTGGAGAAGGTGGTAAGGTAACCTATGGTACAACTGCTTCACTCACACGTGGCTTAGCACAATCTCAAGCCCGATGACCCCGACTCCCGCACCGGTAACATCCAGAAGCAAACCGCCGACTCTCCTGAAAATAGGAACTAAAAGGTCGACCTCGTCCCGAACCTCCACTAACCCCAGTATCTGAACGGGAACTGTCACGACGTCTGAATTCCTGCCTCCCCTCTGTATCACCAGTACGAACCCTTTTCGGTTCCGGAGCAACCGACGACTCAGAAAGACGCTCCTCTACCAATAGGGCCGCGTCCACCGCTGCTGCATATGTGTCATATTGCTGTATGCTGATGGCTAGGAACAACTAGGTAAGCATATAAGGATTCTTTAGTACCTCACATAGGGTTTTGCAAGCATCACACATGCCATATTAAAATTTTGTGAGGTGTTAAACAAACTATCTTAGGAATCGAACTAGAATGATTAGGGTAACAAGTTCTAGTATCATATACTAGCTAGTGTCTAACACTATGTGGGGATAAATACAACCTATGTAGACCTCCTTTGCAACTCCTTGGATCTCCTAGAGGTTGAACCGGCTAGCTTGAGCTTCTTCCACGTCCACGATGATCCACCCAGAGTACCTTCGCTCAAAGCTCCTTGCTCCACTTGATCACAATGAAGATGAAGCAAACAAACTACACCAATAGGATAGACAAGTGTAGTATGATGATATGGTTGTGTTCTCACATAAAAACCCTTTCTTTCTTTTACCCTCACTCACTTAGAAATCTCAAGAGAAAGCTAGAGAGAGGAAGAAGAAGATGGCAACCCTTGAGCTCATTTCTTTTGGATGAAAAGATAATGATAAAGATAATGAGAGAAAGATAAATATCAAGAATAAATATCTTCATCTGAAACCATGGTTAATAAATATCTAGATATTTTAGAATGAGAACAAAGATGACAAATGAAATAAAACCATGGTTTGATTTAGGTCAAGTGAAGAATAGTCAACCATAATTTAATATCATTTTCTTTTTCTTATTCTAATATATATAAAGATATTTACTTTCCATGCAATTCTTATATTTCCATCTTTCTTGTATCATCAACCATGATACAAATGCATGTATGTATGTGTGTATGCACATCAACATATACATATACATCAATGCATCCATCATAAAGAAAATGTTTATTTAAATGAGATAAAAGTCAATATTAAATCAACACTTGATTTAATAAACCGATCATATCTCATATGACCCGACCAATAGAAAACTCCCGATTAAAACACGACATCATATACACGTATTTAATCGAGCTCCCGCACATATCTCATATGTACACCACATCGTTTCGCCTGAGCTAGGAAACTCCTGTGTACGACTCTAAGACTCGTCAATACGCCGGCAGTAGGTGATGATCACATCAAACACCTACAAGCCGTAAGCGGTCAGCTAAACGTAACGGCCATCCGGGCGATCGGAAGAAGAACAAGCGAACCTGTCAAAACTCCCATCGAGACAACTGGCAACACTTACCGTACAGTCCGATCTCTTCGTCAGATATGTTGCATATCGAGTCTAGGGATGGTAACTTAGACCCCAATAACTCAATAAGTCATGCCGGTATATGGTCTACAACAGATCGAGAAACTACTGATAACAATTATCAGTAATATCTCAGCAGCCCTGGCTAGGGACTTCCTGTTATAGCCAATCGTGCATAGCGCAACATCAACCCCCAATACCGGGAGAGACAAAACTTCTCCTATCGCTCATCGCCTCTACGTGCCTCGAGACTGTACCCAAAATCCACCTGTTTGTACGACCCAGTAGAGCCGTAGTAGGGTGGAGATCAAAGTACAGTGAGAGGACACACAAGACTCTATGATGATCTCGGGTCTACAGTCTAACCTGTACCAGTGTCACCTGAGAACTGCTATCCGACGTATGATATAATACCACATAGGAGTTCTCGGCGAGTCCGTTCAGTGTACCCAGTCTCACTGAGCACCCGTATACAATCTTTGGTGTCACCACACCTGATAGATATGGGATCATTCATCGTCCATCATATGGAACAGGAATGGTATACGCTAGTCTACTCTGGAATATCGATGCCTTGTCTCGATATACCTACGACTAGGAACATTTCAAGTATATGCTTATAAACTACAGGTGTCCCACTAGTATGATCCACATCATAATCCCAGTAGTCAAGCAAATATCTTAAGGGCTTTATCAATATGTATCAAATGAGTAAAAGCATGATCAAGTGAACATATGATAAAGAGCAACCAGATAGCATACTATCATGTCGAGCAAGACTGTCCTCTGAATACACACACACACACACACACACACACATCAGTACATTCACTATCATATAATGGCCTCTAGGGCATACTTATATCCAACAATCTTCCACCTGCACTAAGGCCAATTATTGGCGTATCTCATACCTAACATCTCAAAAAATCGCTCATGCTACAGCTGAGGGAGGGCCTTGGTGAATGGATCCGCTGTATTTTCCTTTGTATCTACTCTCTTAATCTCGATCTCGCGGCGATCAACTATCTCCCGGATCAAATGATATCGCCTCAGGATGTGTCTGGACTTCTGATGGGACCTGGGCTCTTTGGCCAATGCCATAGCCCTATTATTGTCACAATACAAAGATATTGGATCTGTAAGTCTACGCTAGCGCCCCGACAGTCTACAGACGCCAAAATGCGGAACAAAAACTTTTAACTGGCGCTATCGTATACTTTAACCCGGATATGCCATTATTGCTAAACTAACAAACTGTAAAGAGTGTACAAAGGTTATACCGAACGATCCGAGTCCTTCGTTCTTTAACCATCATCCCACGCTCCGTTGCGGCTGCTCCGATCTCGTCGATCTCCGATATCCTCGTCGAGGTGGCACCACATGATCGATTCTTTAAATGGGCTCCCGCCTCTGACTCGAGGCAACTCGATCGTCAAGTTTTCTAAAAGAGACGACCAAGAATGATGTAGAGAATGAGTAGATGACTTTGTCTCACTTCGTCCAAATCCGTGGACGATCGGTTAATGAAGTTGCCGAGGGAATTGGGTGATGGAATGAAATGAGCTGTGAATTCCATACACCCCAAATATCTATCATAATCTTTTTCCAATGAAACATCAAGTTGTGAGAGAGAGAGAGGTGGTCGGCCTCATATATGGAGAGGGGGTGACCGTAGGAGAAAGGGGGGGTGACCACAAGAATGAACCTTATCATCACAAAAGATCTTAAGCAATCCAAAAGGTATTAATTAAAACAATGAGTCACTAAAACCTAGTCACCATTTAATAAATGCAAAGATGAGTCATGAACCTAGTCACCATCCTTGTCATCACTTCCAGAAACTTCTAGAACACTGACTCACCTCATCCAAGAAAAGATAAATCCGTCTTTAACCGAATGTTAAAAGACGGCTGATAGAAAACTGGAAACTGGCAACATCCAAAAGTGATCCTGAAACGACTTTCAGGATAACCCCGAAACTGTATAAATATACCCGCATTTGTATTACGACCGAATACAAATGCAACTGAGACAAAGATATTATACCTACTCAATATAATACTCGGATCCGGCTTAAACCAAAGCCGACCAGTATCATCTGCCCGAAAACTGACACGTGCGTAAACGCACGTGCATTTTCCGAACCCTGCCATAAAACCATACGGCCTCTACAACGTTTCGCCCGAACTTGGGAAACTGTCTGTGGGGGACTCTAATGGGTTTAACCACAAACCGTCAGCGGCACTAGCTATGCGTAACGGCTGCCCATGGACTGACCTCAAGGGAGGCTGATGAGCGAACTCAAGGGAGGCCGATGAGCGAACTCATCCAGAAACCCTACTGAGCCTAACAGTGACAATGTATATACAGTCCGGTCCGTTCGTCAATGAGTATCGCATATCTGCCTAAGGGGCTAGTAACGTCAGACCCCCAATAGCAGTATAAGTCGTGTCGGAGTGAAGCCCAATAACACCCTGAGATACTACTGGAGTACCTACCAGTAAATCTCCTGCCATGGCCATGGACTTTGTGTAATGGCTCTCCTAGACACAGCACGACCTCGCCCCCAATACCGGGAGAGACGAATCCCCTGCCGATCCGCTCACGTGCCTCCATATGGCTCGGGACTGTACCCAAAAGCTACCTATTTGCACGACTCCTTTGAGCCGTGGTAGGGTAGAAATCAAAGCACAGTGGGAACTCACACGAGACAAATGACGACCTCAGGTCGATGAACTAACCTGTACACATGTCACCAGGGAACTGCTATCTGACGGTAGATATAATACTAACTAGCAGATTCCCGGCGAGTCCTGTCCGGTGTACTCATAACCCAATGAGCACCTGTATACATCTTAGGTGATCCAACTGACACCAGTGGCTTGTGAGACCGGCCACCGCCCCTCGTCGGGGTCTCTACTGTACACACTAGTCTACTCCGGAGTATCGATGCCCTGTCTCGAAACTCCCACGACTAGGGACCACAATTAAGGATATGCGTATAAACTACCCAACTCTCACGTATATGATCGCCATCATACTGTTAGTAGTAAAGCAAGATCCTAAGGGCTCTATCAAAGTGTAACATGCAATCAGTCACCTGAACATGTACACGACTGATAAAGGCAAACCAGATAGCATACTATCATCTCGAGTAAGACTGTCCTACCGGTATAGGTCCTCCGCAATCATTGCAATCACGTACCCGCGATCCAATAATTGACTATGAGGGCACTATCTCCAACAATCTCCCACTTGCACTCAAGGCTAATTATTGCGATGTCGACTACTCACAGCCCGTGTGAAACCGAACATCCAACTCCTCTACTAATCAGTATCACAAAGCCCGTTTGTAAAAATATTGTGTTCGAGAAATAGCCTTAGTGAGTGGATCCGCCTAGAAGTTTCTATATATATCTCTCTTAATCTCAAGTTCGCGGAGAAAACCATCTCCCGAATTGAGTAACCCGGGGGATTTTCGAGACAAGCAAACAACTCCATGGACCAAATTAGAGTATAGGAGACCACCCCGACCATACGAACCCCAACAGAGGTAGCATGGCCGAGGTGGCCAGATTTTTTAGTGTTTTGGCCGGCCACTTGGTCGTATTTGATGTCGGGGTTGATCCAGTAGGTCATATATATCATATACAGCACCCTAGACTTGTTTGTGCAACCCCTTTTGGCCTGAATCAAAATCTGGAGGCACTTTGGTGTGATTTTGGCTATGTTTTCCGTATTTTGAAATGTTTAGTTTTGATATTTGGATTTGTTTTTGGTTGTTGAATGTTTGTACATCAACGACTAGGGGTAATTTGTTGGTTTTGCATACATGGGCTATTGGTTCTAACCTATAGGCAATCGGTGTGCCGTTTTGGTTTCCGGACATGATGTTAATAGCGATTGCGATTATTTATTATTGTTGGTACCCTCGCGTGGATTCCGAGGAGACGGTGCACGGCGTCATCGACTTCGACAAGTAAGGATCAAGATGAGTGGATCTATATCCACCGGGGAAGTCGGGTGGATGGCGTATAGCACCCCCATACATTTCGATGGAAACCGATTGTTATATAGAATATGGTTAAGGGAACCTTATATAGAAAACTATAAATAGAGTTAAAAGAAAGTTAGTGAAACCATATTATAAATTAAGGATGGTTAGAAGTGATATGATACGACTAGTATGTGATGACGGAACTTGAGGATGAGATTGATGATATTGCTGTTTAGGGTACTATAGGACTAGATAGCCGACATAGATGTGCCATCCGAACCATACATATTTCCAAACTAAGGAATCGTATGCATCTTTTAAACATATACCTTGAGAGACGTTACGGATTTTCAAATGATATCTTTTCCTTAAAAACACCGTAACCCCTACTTTCAAAACTACGATTCGCTTCTTTTAAAAACTGATTGTATGGTTCGGGTGTGTATGTTAGATTAGATACATATGCTTATAGTAAAGGTAGAATGTATTGTAAAATTGAGCTTTGTAAGATATAAATACGATGAAAAGAGAATACGATTTGACATGTGATATGATGATATGATAGTGTACGGATGCGAGTCGATTGAGATAAATTATACCCTGCCGGTCCCCTGATATGAGATTGTTGTGGATGTGACCTGGGACATAGGTATTTAGATATATTTATATATGTTGTGAATCATGAGATATTGCCGTACGAGACGTTAGGTCCGTACCCCTCATTTTTCATATAGGATGATAGGATCCCTATTGGTTTAATGCCGCCGTACGATGATTTTCCGTACGTGATGAGTTTGACTTGATGATTGATCCATACCCTTGAATAGAGGATGCCGTACGATGGATAATACCGTACGTGGTGTTGTGAGGCTGGATGCCGATTGATAGATTCACCGACTCGGTCAAATTAGATACGTGTACCTGTTAGCATTTGCATATGATTTACACTATGCTGCATTCATGTTATTCTCATAGCATTGCTTATACCTGTGCTAGTACACTTACACCATTATCGATGATGCTTATGTTACACTTACACAGATTTGCGGGCTCACACACTTCATCATCGATAATTGCCATGTCACTACACAATAGGATTGTTGCATCATGATATGACTCTTCGTATAATATGCTTGCGTACATACACATTGTATATCCATATTGGTGCATATATACTTTGATATATCCATACTTGCACACATACACATTGTATATCCAAATTGGTGCACATATACTTTGATATATCCATACTTGCGCACATACGCATTTGTATATCCATATGGGTGCACACATACATTGGTATCTCTATACTCGCGCATATACATATTTTACCTACATAGATAACTGGTTTTATTGGGAAATTGGGAACCACATATTATATTTTAAAAACTGGAATCATTTAAAAGCGCGGTTTTCTCTTAATATGTCATATCGCTGTTCCATGTTGCAGGATATACGGATATGCTTACATTTCTATCATATGTCGCATACATCATGTTTTATGATTTTACGCATTGAGATATGCTATTTTCATGAGATTTCTGGATTTAAGAACCGTGGAGATTTCAAAAGAAACCATGTACTGTTTTAAAAAAAACCTGCTTTCTCTTGATATGATATTTCAGTGCGTCTACCATGTGTTTTGTCGATTCTGAAAGTGACATGTGAAACCCGATTCGAGGAGGCGGATGAGGCCGATTGCGGGTACATGGTGGACCCGGTATGGTACCCCGGGGCAAGAAAGCGATGCTGTGTATACAGACGGTGAGCTTGGCAGAGGGACTACCACCTACCGGTGATTGGTTGGGCCTGGCGGAGATCCGAAGGATACCGACCGAAGTCGAGAGATGATATGGGCCGATCCGGACTGACGGAGCCCGTGGGTCGATCCGGACTGACGGAGCCCGAGATATAAGGATTTACGTGTCGATGCTGAACACGGGTTTCATGATGTTTTCGGGTGTCGATGTTGCACACCCAGGTTCCATGATTTTGATGTGTCGCAAGGGACACCATTGATTTATATCCTCATACTTTCATGCACACTCCTTTATGATTTTTACGTGCATATAGACATTGATCATATGGGCGGACGAGATACACATGCATACATGCTTTGATTATACTGTTGGATGTTATCCACATGCTTATGGGCATTGACTACCTTGTTAGCACATATACAGACCCGGTCACCCTAGATATCATAGTATTACCTTTATGATATAGTTGACCTTGGAGTCGTTGTTTATTCGATCTATTGATATTTTTCTACTCACGAGTTGGCAACTCACCCCTGTTGTGCCACAGTTCTTGCAGGTTGACCGCTTGGATCAGTAGCGGCTTCGCTGGCACACAGCTGCATTCGGGTGTTTTGCATTGGTAGGTGGGACATTTGTATCATACCCACTCTTGTATCTATATTTCATATTGTATCTAGTTAACTCCATCAATCAAAATTAGTAAATTGTATAAGTAATGAGACTTAGTGAGATTGTGGTTGCGAGACTTAGAGCGAGGGGTTTTCCGCTACTTATGGTTTTGATGTCTTGTTTTTCTTTTATTTCTTTTGTGGTGAACTTCGCCGTTAGGCGTCGTATACTTATATATATTGTCTTGCATGGTTGTGATCCGCCGTTTGGTGAAGAGCTACCTCCCGCTTGGGGATGCCTTTATCAGTATTGTGTATTTATGGCTTTGGATCAAAATATACAAAAGAGGTGCTGCCCAAATTTTTAAAAGACGAAACAAGTTTTCAAACTAGCAAATTTCACTTGCATTATTTATGTTCCTTTTCTATGCATTAAGAAACTTGATTTCATTATACCTTTATTTCAAAACTCCACCTCCTTTATTTTCTTGAAAAGGTTTAGCTTTCTGGGTTTTAGTTTACTTGAATTACGTTACGCCTCTAGACGTTGCGTGATTTGAGTGCTGGTCACGAGCTAATATTTCGGGTCATAACAAAGTTGGTATCAGAGCACTAGGTTTAACCTTGGTTTGAGTCTATGTTTGACTATGAGGAGTCTAGAGCGGGTATGTATTTTGGAACCTAGGCTTGACCTTACGGAACATAGACTTGAACGGGGGGTATTAGACCCGGACTTTTGTTTCATAGGTTGACCCTGATTGATGGAGTAGGTAGCTTGGGTAGAGTGACATACCGTACGTATGTTCCGCGGCATATTTACGATACGATACTCCACTTAAGAAAGCTTAGGATGTATATATTTTGAGATCTATGATTCTCTTCATACCCATGATTATACATTCATTTGAGATCCTTGATTCTATTTGTTTCCGTGATCATACTCCCATTGATGATGTTCCTTCTCATGATCATGTATCCATTTTGGATCTGTCGTTTCGTTTCTTGCCGTTGATCTGCTCTCTTCGATACTCGATTGAGGTTCCTGTCACCATGGTTTGAGCGCAGTTTGAGATGCTGCTAGTGATGCGGTCAGGGCGAGCTCGTCTGGTATGAGGCCTGACCATTGTGTTTTCTGGTGACATGGGAACATCTCGATGTAGTGCTTATGTTGTGATCTCTCGGATGAGGCGAGTATTTGGTTTTACACCGGATGATCGGGCCACTGTTAGAGGCTGCCTGTTGTGAGAGGACTGTCGATGTACAGCCTACCTCAGAGATTTTGATGTCGCCTACCGTGCAGACAGATGACCCAGCGGTTGCTGAAATTGATAGGATGTCGCTTCTAGAGCTTACGAGCTGAGATCGCTGGAGCTTCCAAGCAGAGATGCGACAGATGATAGCTAGTCGATCCCGAGTTGAGAGACAAAGGTGATACGTCAGATTGATGCGCCGACGCAGGCCCAGTTGAGTTGAAGATTTTCAGCGTAGAGAGTCTTACTCAGATCTAGAGAAGACCGATCCAGAGATGAACGTTTATGTATCGTATTTCCTGGAGGATTGAGGCATTGTTTAGCATGCGGACGAAGGGTATTCGCATGTTGCCTAGAAGAAGTTAAAAAATTCGAACAAGTGTCAGAAACCCATTTTTCCCAAGTTTAAAGTGTTCGGAGGAACTTGCAGGTAATTCTGTGGACCTTCTAGAAGAATGAAACCCTAACTCGACATGATGACCATGGAACCGCTTTTGAACCTTAGGGTTTGCAGCAGTTTAGCGGTGCCATCAGTGAAGCTTGGGTTTGCCCTTCTATGGCTGGTCCAGAGGTACTGTAGTATGTACCAGATATTTTTAGACTGTGCTCAGGTGTTGAGCTTTTGGGAAATTATGGGACTTCGATGACTCGATCGAAAAGTTTAATGCCGTCCGGATACCATGTGAAAGGAGACCAGTAAGCTGACCAGCTTCGGATAGAGGACCTCACCTAGAGGCGTTGTGAGTTGATAGAGAACGGACGAGTATTGATTATTCCTCCGATGGTTAGGACGAGTTCCTGAGGACGTATCGTCCAGATATCTTCTACAGAGTGATGAAGATACAGAGTACGCGATTTCGAGTCCGTGTGAGAGACTTCGGATTGACCATGACCGAGAACAGCAGCAGTACGCAGAGAGCAAGACGTGATGTCGAAGCGGACGATGATAAAGACGAGTAGAACCAGAGGTTCGTGCGAGACGCTACGAGCTGTTGTTACTCCCTGTCGAGATTAGTGATCTGATATGCATACAGAGGCATTGGGATACGGCCAGTTCCCGAGGAAGTGTTGTGGTGAGAACGCAGATGTCCAGAAAACGAGAAAAGATTATGTGAGAGTACCATCTTCCGTATAGTTCGGCATAGGTGAGATCGGAAGAGACCTTGAGGAGGATTCCTTCCAGAACACTGCTGCAATAAGATTTTCATCCAGGATTAGATGTGTCACGTGTATTCAGAGAGTCAGAGGCCGATGCCAGTAACGTGCTTCTTTACGAGTAGTCGTGATAATTGGCCAAGAGACGACCAGAGAAGTGCTAGAGCGGAATCGTCCACGTTAGCACACCTGACCGGGCCGATGAGCTGATGGATTGCGAGATTGGTGAATCTGCAGAGAAGATAAGGACCCAGAGACTGAGGACGCCAGACCGTGAGCAGGAAGCAAGCGGATGCTCTTGTTCTATAGGTTTTAAGCGCACCGATTTATTTTTCGACATTGTAGGAGGTGTACCTCAATGTCATTTGTTGCGATTTGCGTTTGTGATCCGAGTATCACGCTTATATCGCTTGGATTTGAGTTTTGATGATTGAGTTTCATGATATTGTTTTCGTGCACCATGGCTGCACCTGCTGGGTATTTACATATTTGGGCATAGTTATCGCACTGGATATATATTTTATACGCCGTTGTGGTTATTTGCGATTTGTGCATATCCATTGCATTTGATGTCGATTTTGTAACTTCATAGCATGTGTTTATGATTTCGTGGATTTCATACGGATGATGTGATTTTTGCACTCGGTATAGCTCATATGTGCTTGTAGTGCATTGATACAGATTTGTGCTCATGATTGCACACGTTTTTTTATTTATACACCTTGGTACACTCGGCGTCGTTCTTATACGCATTTGAGTTATTAATGTGATTTTCGTGCATTGGGTGCACCGTACTTGTATTTCGTGCATTTGATGCATCAGATTTGAGATTTTCGTGCACAATAGATGCATCAGATATTGTTGTCGTGCACACCCGTTGCACTGGACAGATGTTTTCGTGCACACCTATTGCACTTAGTTTAGATTTTGTGCATATTGTGGAACCTGTATTTGGATTTGATTTCTGTCCGCACCAGATGCATGTGATTGTTAGATACGCCTTTTGAGGCTGATTTTGCTTTTGAGCACTTTGTTTTCATGTTGAGCACTATATTGTGTAGTTGCCAAACAGGACTGATCTGAGAACAGTACCTGAGTACTTTGCATGCATTAAAAGATTACCAAGAGGGTTTTCAAAAGGAGCTATAGTCTCGCTATTTTCCACCTGTCCGTGAGCGACACGAACGTTTATAAAGGAAAACCTTTTGGGATATTTTGAAAACGGCGGGACGCGTATTTAGGAAAACATATATGGACATATATTATTATATTAAAATGAGCGTCCGTCACTTATTCCGTGAGTTACGCATTCACGCGATGATATAGAAAAGATTTTTGCAAGATTTTTATTTAGTTCTTGAATGTTTTCCAAAGATGCGTATTATACACGTATTATAGTATTTGACTAGTGTATATTGGATTTCAGTAGTGCATTTTGAGATCTGTATCTCTATTGTGACTCCGAGGATATGCGTGCGAATCCGATGATTTGCATGACGCTTGACGGAGTTTGATTTTGAGTTTTTTACTCGTTTTCATGCGCACTTGACGCGTTGTGTGTTTCTGCATCCTCTGTGATTTCGGAGCCCCGTTGATTTGAGCTGATTATTGAAATGTTTTCGATTTTTTTAATTTAGATTCGGCGACCGAATTTCTTTAAGGGGGAAAGATTGTAACATTTCATAAAAAATAAAATATTATTTTTGGAATTTAATATTAAAATAATATATTTCCCGAAAACTGCCCGATTTGCGAAATTGTGGCTTTCGAAAATGGGTATAAATATATACCAATAATTGTGAAATAATTGGAAATTTAAAATGATTTATTCATTTAAAAATATATTTAAAAGATTTGGCATTTTTAAAATTTACTATACACAGTTTTGATAAAAACCCGATTTGTTTGTGCAACCCCTTTTGGCCTGAATCAAAATCTGGAAGCACTTTGGTGTGATTTTGGTTATGTTTTCCGTATTTTGAAATGTTTAGTTTTGATATTTGGATTTGTTTTTGGTTGTTGAATGTTTGTACATCAACGACTAGGAGTAATTTGTTGGTTTTGCATACGTGGGCTATAAGTTAAGTTTTAACCTATAGGCGATCCGTGTGCCGTTTTGGTTTCCGGACATGATGTTAATAGCGATTGCGATTGTTTATTATTGTAGGTACCCTCGCATGGATTCCGAGGAGACGGAGCATGGAGTCATCGACATCGACAAGCAAGGATCAAGGTGAGTGAATCTATATCCACGGGGAAAGTCGGGTGGATGGCGTAAAGCACCCCCGCACGCTTTGATGGAAACCGATTGTTATATAGAATATGGTTAAGAGAACTGTTCAGTTGATAAAACTGCACATTTGTTATTATATTTTTCCTACTATTTCTATACTAGAAAAGGTGTTTATTATAATATATGATACATGCGAGGGTTTATCTGTAAAAATACTATTTTTCATGTGTTAATATATTATAATCAACATTTGGTAGGAAAATGTATGCAAAGATACCATTGACCAAATCTTAATGGTGAAATTAATATCTCAATAAAACAAAACTCCACTAATATTATTTGTTGAGATTGTGCAGAATTTTTCAGGGCTAAAAATCAAGGGAATCAAAGTTGTTAAGAGCAAACCTGCCTAATTAAGAAAGCAAACTAAGAAATCAAGTCTGGCAGAAACAAAGAAAAGATTTCCAATTTCCAAAGGTTCCAGAGATCGCCACGTGTCACAAGAAGAAAAGCCCAGAAGACCAAATCCACCGATCCATACACAAGGCCGCGGATCCGCGGTCAAGCCTACCTGTTGACCGCGGATCCGCCGCGTGGAAGAGGGCTTATGAGCTGGATTTTGGATGGTGGAATCTTAACTGTTGGCTTCCAAATTTGGAAGCTAGGGTTCTGGCTTTTGGAGTATAAATATGGACCGAGAGCCTCTTGGAAAAATTATCAAGTCGACGAGATTACGAAATCCAAGACGGCTCACGCATCCAGGCTGATCATCAACGGTTCATCTACCTCCTTAGAAAAGATCGAAAAGCAAACTAGTATTTGTAATCATTTTCTAAGAGAACAATGTGTAATGAGTTTTGTTGATTAATAAAGGTAACTCTTTGTCTTATTCTATTTCTTTGTAGTTTCATTCTGAATTCTCTCTCCATCTCTTTTTCTCCCAACATGCGCGAGTAATTCTCCGCTCGTTAGGGTTCGTAAGATTAGGGTAGGTTAATGGATGATGAAAATACTTAAACTCTTTTTACGACTTATAAAGTTTATAAGCTTTATCAAAAGAATCATTAACATTCTAATCGGGTACGCTACCAATTCATTGTTAGTCTCGACCGCGATTAGAGATTAGATTAATGATTGTTTTGGTAAAGGTTAGATATGAACGGGGTTCCGTGTCGAGATAGGGGTTAAGAGTGGGATTCCTTTTCCCTCCAGAAACCCTAATCTACATGCATCACTGTCGTTCTTGTTTTAAATCTATTAAAGGATAGAAAGAGTAATTTTTAATTAATCATTCATAACTACTAAATCCTAATGAACCCTACAAGCCCTCTTCTTATATAAACTTACATCCGTAGTTAATCTAGATCTATATTTTGCATCCGTGGTTAACGTAGATCTAGATCCTACAACCATTCTACAATATTCTTTATCCCTCCTCTCTTTTTCAACACATCTAAAGTAAGAATAAAAGATTCAACGTTTCCCTGAGGACGACCCGTACTCATCTCGGTCTAGCTACGCACAACACCGTTTTGATTGCGGTTAACTACAAACACAATTTTTTAAAACAATCAAATGGCGTCGTTGCCGGGGATACGTGCATAATTTTTATTCTTACTATTTGTGTTGAATTCTTATTCGATCTATATCATAATTAAAACAAAACTGCAAATTGTATATTTAACGAAGTGTGTGAAATTTTTGCAAGGAGATCTGAAGTCACAGACTTGAGGAAACTGGAGAACAGAGACATTCATTGAGATCCAGAGGAGTACATAAGGCCACGTAGCAAAAATCATCACCTGAACCCTCTTCCTTGCGGCGGATCCGCGCCTGGAAGTGCACATCGGTGGCGGAAGCACGGCCAGTTAGAGGATCTAGGGTTTCAAAATTCTCTGGTAAGATTCTAACCTCTTTCTCTCTCCTCTTAAATCCAATAAAATCTCTTTTCTGCAGGATTCTTTGCAAAATATTGCCGCTCAAAAATCTTTTTGCAAAGTTTTGTAATTGGTTTTGTTTTGCATATTTTAATACGAACTTTAAGGGGAAAATACCAAATCCAGATTAGGTGGGGATTTCATCACCCTTCCTAAGCCCCAAAAATCACAAACCGAGCATCTGCATCAACCCTACATTAATTTAAAAAATATCTATACCAGAATCTAAAGACTGTCACGCTCAGTAAGGACAGAGGAAGGTCGTGGGTAATCTATCGCTTATGCGCATTACTTTTGTGGTATCTAGGCAAGTGTGTCTAAGGCAAGTGGTTACTTAATTAGGACTACTACTTACGTAGTGGACAACCTCCCACTTACCTGGCACTTACCTGGCTACAAGAGTAGTAAAGAAGCGGTAGAGGATTGATCATACGGCTTGTCCTTTGGAAGTCTAGGAGCGGTGTAGAGACTGGACCTAGGTAACCTTAGTTCTAGGGTTGTTTGTGCATTTTTGTTATTTGTCTTAAGTCCCACTTTTTTCAAAACAGACCAATTTTAAATCACACACTCACTACCACTTGCACTAAACCCGCTTAGCGCATGCTTGGCTGGACACGGGATTCTAGTACCCGTCTTGTCCGCGTTCCTGCTATCGACGCCGAAGTCGGTACTTCTTCATCTTCTTTTCCCCCACCACACACCACGACGGAGATGGACGGTACTCCATCAGGTTATAACACCACGCTGCCACCGCCCGTAGGTAAGCAGAATCCACCTCGCATCTCTCTCCAAGAGAGATGCTATCCTATCCGTGGTCCTCTTCCCACTTGTCTATCTATTCCACCAACTAACCGGGATAATTTTGAAATTAAACCCCACTATATCAATCCGCTGCCCAAATTTCATGGGCTTGAGTCGGAAGACGTGTACGTTTTCATCACCAAATTCGAAAATGTATGCGCAATGATGGGTACTTCACAATTGACTGTGGATGCTATGCGCTTGCGTCTTCTCCCATTCACTCTGTGCGACTTGGCAGAAAAATAGCTTTATAATACTGCCGCACACTCTATCACTAATTGGGATGAATTCGTAATAGCATTTCTTAAGTAGTTTTACCCAAACCATAAGACTGCCCGTGTTAGGAGCGAAATCAACCAGCTTCCCAATGAATCATTTTGGAAGTGCGTTGAACATTTCAAAGATCTGCTTGTCCAATGTCCTCATCATGGAATCAATAGATGGGATTTATGCTGAATTATATATGAGGGCATTAATCCAGCAACAAAGCAGATGCTTGAAACAATATGTCAATGCAATTTCATGTCCAAAGACGATGGCGACGCGTGGAAATATCTGGAAGATCTCGCTGAAAACACTGCAGTGGGAAAGCGTAAGACCACCTTTATCTAGGGGAAGTATTCATCAGCTCGATGTTTCCATCGCAGTAAAAACCGAAATGGCAGCGATGCAGAAGAAACTCGACGCTATTGAGAACAAATTTTCATTAGCCTCCCTAAACCAGGTTACGCTTCCCAAAACCGTATGTGGTTGCTGTTCAGATCCTTCACACTTGACGGAAGAATGTCTTATGAATGCATCGTTTCAAGGTCACGAGCAAACTAATGCTGCCTTTTAGCAGCGACCTAGAAACGATCCTTATTCTTCCACGTACAATCAAGGATGGAGGAATCATCCTAACTTTGCTTGGAACCAAAACCAACAAAGCAATTATCAAATACCTCCTCCACAGCAACCACAACCACAAAGTCAGCACCTCTTTCAGTCACAAAATTTTCAAAATCCGGCCAACTCTTTGTTCCCCTCCGAAGGACGGCGCGGCTGGACGTCTTTCCTGAAATCCGGGGGCAGATACTAATTGGTGCTATCCGTCCACCTCTTCGAAGATGACAAGTTGATTTATGGCACCATGTATCGAAGGTTTGAACGGATGCGTCCGATATAGCAGACTTCGTCAGATTCCCCCTCGCTTGAGAGGTTTTTGATTGTGGGGACGCTCTTCCCTGCAGGCGCAAGCCCCTGCAGTTAATTATGCTACCGCATTGCGGTAACAACTTTCTCCTTCTCCAGATGGTCACTTCGTGTCGTGTGTGTTTGTTTTGTGTTTTGTTGCCCGTGGATTGTATACGGAGACTGAGTTATGTCGTCGCCCGTAGGGCGTGGACTAGTCTAAATCCGTATTATCTTAGATTTGGGTTTGGGGGTTTGGGTTTAAGGATACGTTAGCCTCATTTGAGCCTAAGATCGACTTAAACGTTTGTTAAGGATACGTTAGTCTAGTTTTTTTAGACTAAGATCAACTTAACGGGATCGTTTAGATCCAGCAAGAGAACAACAAAAAGGGGGGCTCTGTTGTTTAGTTTAGTGACGTTGCGGTCGGTAGGTAGTTTAAGGACATTGCGGTCCATAGGTAGTTTAAGGACATTGCGGTCCGTTTTTAGTTTTAAGACATCTCGGTCAAGGTTAAGGACGTCATAGTCCATGGGTTTAAGGACCCCACAGTCCGTTGTTAGTTTTAAGACATCTCGGTCAAGGTTAAGGACGTCATAGTCCATGGGTTTAAGGACCCCACAGTCCATTGTTAGTTTTAAGACATCTCGGTCAAGGTTAAGGACCTCATAGTCCATGGGTTTAAGGACCCCACAGCCCGTTGTTAGTTTTAAGACATCTCGGTCAAGGTTAAGGACCTCATAGTCCATGAGTTTATGGACCCCACAGTCCGTGTCAATGTGTGGTCTTTGGGACCCGTCACCTCTTTGAAGACGTTGAGGGATTACAACGCCATGTATCAAAGGAGTGAAGAGATGTACCCTTGAACCGGGGTGGATTAAATAGTCGTTGGCCCAATTTGGGATCAAGACCAATTAATTATGTTATTAGCCCATTAGCCCAGTTAAGTCTGAATTGAGGACTTATGTTCCACGTTGTAGCACGTGAGGGCGTCCTCCCTTTATTTGTTTTGCTGAGAATATCGCATCTTTTAGAGCATCACGTGCCATCACGTGACGGGCATTTAAATGCTTGTATGTCGAAGCCTCTGCCAAGGGTCACGTGGGTCACGTGAGGCACTGCCTCAAAGGGCCTTTTCTGTGGATTTTTTCGGGGGTCACGTGGTGGCACGTGACCCTGCCTCTAGGTATGATTTAGAAGATCTGTTAATCCCTTTCAGGAATTAAATTCTTAGTAGTGTTGAACCCTAACAATAATTTTAGAGGAATTAAATTCCTGTTGTTTTAATAGAACTACGTTCTTAACTAGGGTTAAACCATGATTCTGTTCATTCTGAAGGAATTAAATTCCCATAATATAGGGTTAAACCCTAATTTTATTTTAAAGGAATTAAATTCCTATAGTTCTGTGAGAATTAAATTCTCATGCTTCCATTCCCTCTCTATGCTTTGGATCTGCATGGCAGGATCTCAACCCATTGAGAATTAAATTCTCAACTCAATGGGAGATGTGCACTTTACAGATCCTCCACCAAAGAGAAAACTAAGTTCTACTGTTTTTATATCAGAGTTAAACTCTGTTGAGAATTAAATTCTCTTTTTCTTTCAAAAAGCCTTCCCTCTCTTACCTAGGGTTTTCTTTTGCAGAAGATCCAAATTCCTCCAAAGTATCAAGGCTCTCCTTTTCTTATGTATCGATTCCTTTTTGCATCTCTCTTTATGTGTGTCTCTTGGCTCCTATTTATAGGAGAAGCAGCCGAATCAATTAGTTTTGGTGAATGTTTCATTGAGAGATTTAATTTGTATTCACCATTCGTTTTGGACCTTTGGATTATTATGTGAATTTTAATCACCATTAGATTTTAAATCCAGAGATTCTCCTTTGTTATTTCGGTTAGATTTTAAGGGGAAATCTTTCCAAGTTCAGGCTTTTTCCATAGATAGGTGATATTTAAGAATCTTTAAATCTTTAATTCAATCGGTTCCTTTGGAAAGATTTGAGAGGCCTTTTCTCAGAATTTAATTCTGTTAACAGATAGGCTTTGAAAGCCGGTCACGTGTGGCCACGTGACCCTTGGTCACGTGTGGGCACGTGACCCCCTTGGAACGAGACCGCTTCTTCCTTTTTGCGCTCTGCCTTCTGGCTGCCGCTTAGCCGTCACGTGCCACCACGTGACCCCTGGTCACGTGTGAGCACGTGACCCTCGCCTGGAGCCTTTTTCTTGATTTGATCAGGGAATTGAGTCTGCTGCTTTTGAGTGTCACGTGCCAACACGTGACCCTGGTCACGTGGGAGCACGTGACCTCTTCTGAAGCCTTTTCCTTGATTTGATCAGGGAACCTATTTGCCTTTGAAGCCGCTTTTAAATGTCACGTGCCAACTCGTGACCTTGGTCACGTGGGAGCACGTGACCCTTTCTGAAGCCTTTTCCTTGATTTGATCAGGGAACCGATGTGCCTTTGAAGCCGCTTTTAAATGTCACGTGCCAACACATGACCTTGGTCATGTGGGAGCACGTGACCCTTTCTGAACCCATTTTCTTTGATGTAGTCGGGAAGCTGAATCTGCCTTGCCAATGCTTTTAGGTGTCACGTGCCAACACGTGATTGCTGGTCACGTATGAGCACGTGACCCTTTTTTGAAGCCTCTTCCGTAGGCTTTCCTGATTTTAAATCAGGAAACGAATGCCCCCACAGTATTGTTCTCACGTGTCTGCACGTGAGTGCAACGCTGTCACCTTTTATGACCGTTGGATTCCTCTAGGGATTTGGGGAGATGAAACGTTTCCATCACTTCCTATAAATACCCATGTCTCTTCAGAAGAGCCTTCACTTTGCTCATCTTCTTCTTTTGAGAACTTTTTCCCTTGAGAATTTAATTCTTGCTTCCAGAGCTTAGTTCTCTGTCTTGAAACAATCTTCAGAGTTTAACTCTGTTCAAGTGACCCTCTTCCTCAGGTAATGTCCTTGGACAAACAGTAAATTTTCACATTCCTTTGGATTTTAAATCCAAAACAAGGGTTTTTACCCTTTAAACATAAACCCATGAAACCAATTAATCTTCAGCAGTAAATCTCTTTTAGGGTTCATCTGATCTTCCAAGGAGATGATGATGACAGTTTGAATCCATGGAGTTTAACTCCGTTCATAGAGAAGGCTTTTTGGGGAATTTAATTCCTTTTTCTAAATGGAATTCAATTCCTGTGAAGAACTAAGTTCTTCCTCATAGGGGCTTCTTAGGGTCTCCTTACCTGAGGTTGTCCTTCTGCAATTAATGAAACAGGAGCTTTGTAATGATGTCTTCTGTGGGAATTTAATTCCTTTGATCCTGTTGGATCCATTGTAGAGCCCGAGACAGATCCTGTTGCGAGAATGTGTAGGGTTACTTGAAAACCATTCTTTATTTGATGGGGATATTCCCTCTGTTTTATTATAACTCCTTGGTCTCATTATTAATGAGTCGTCATCTTGATTCTGTAGGGCCCAAGTGTTTTGTAGCTAATGGTCCCAGAAAAATCTGCTGTTGCTTTCTGTAACTAGTCTTCATGTTCATGCATGGATATATATATATATCGCTGACTTTGCTTTTAACGGTCTTCTTTTATTGGATTTCAGGTGCGATGGCTTCTATTCCATGCTTTCCCTTTTCTCGCTCGGAAGCTGCTTTTCCTCAGTCACCATCTGATGAGGAAGCGATGGCGATGATCCGGGCCCACGACCCAAATTGCACCAACTTTCTTCAATGGGGATCCTGGTATAGTCAGATTATTCAGGGTCGTCGGAGTTTTCTTTGCACGGTACCGACGGAGCCCACTTTCCCATTCTTACCGATGGACCCTCCGAGAACGTTTTTTGCTGTGGAAATGCCCAACTGGACTCCAACGGGGAGGCTCGAGCCTTCGACGACCGGTATTCCGAACCATCCGATCCCAGCCATAGACATCTTGGGGCAGCGTATCTACCAGGGTGAGGCCCACCCGTGGGGGCAAATTTATAAGATAGGGCTTACTCACCTTCTCTGGGCTCGCTACATCCTTTCTGCCCATCGTGCGCGGCTGCAGAAAGTCGGGCTTTATCAGGCAATATACGCGTCACTCTTCCATTATAAGTCCTCGCATGTCTGGTGGGTCAAGGCGTTTTTGAACCAATGGAATCTTCCCACCAACACTTTCATTCTAGGAGATCGCGAGGTCTCGATCTCTCTGGCAGAATTCTATGACATCTCGGGGTTGCCAATCAGGGGTAGTCTGTATGAGGAGTTGCTGCCTTCTGACGAGTACATTTTTGAACCCGAGCCCGCCCCAGTTGACGGCCTGTCTGCCGAGAATGCCGTCCGCTACAAGCGTCCCAGTTTAATCAAGGCGCTAGGTATCTTCGACCAATTATTCACCGAATCCGAAGAGCAAGGTGTTACTTTCAAGAGCTTCATTGCTCGTTTCCTTCGCGAGGACGCCTTATCGAAGACAGCTCCGAAGTTTGCCAACATTGGAGACCCCTTCGGGTTCGGTCCGAAGAAGCTGCCGACCACTGAATCGGATTTACCTCAGTACTACATCCCTATTATGTCGCCGACATCTTTTGAATCCATTGATGTTCCCGGCATGGATGAGGAGACGTTCTTCGTGGGGTTTGTTAGTGTCTGGCTCAGTTGGTTCATTATCCCCATGCATCGCCGCTTCATGAGAGCCTCGGTCATCTATCCTTCTCATCGTATTGCTGAGGGGACGCGGTTGGCAATCGGCATCCCGGCCTTGGTGCACCTTTATCATGGATTGGGCACCGCAGCTAATACCTCTACACCCGGCGTGGATGTAGTGAACTTTTCGCTTCATTATTTCACGTCCTGGGTCGAAATGCATGTGCTGGGGGCTTTCGCTATGCATCAGAGGCCTGCGTTCTACGACGCCTACACTTTCCCTCGGCTTATGCAATTGGTGGATGCTTCTGCCGTTGACCTAACTCAATTCGGGGCTATTCGGGTGTTGATTTCTCCTTACGCTACTGCCGGCGGATTAATATTTAATGATCGGGTCTTATCTTCTTCCACGGGTTCGGCCCAGCCGCTTTGGGACCGGTCAAAAGATGACGCGCCCACTTTGAAGCCCCGGGAAGCCGCGCGCTTATATACAATCAGACCGGGTTACCTGGTGTTTCGTCAGGACAGTGCGGTGATTGTCACGATCTAACTGTGTCGTGTTTAAAAAGAATTCTGAAATTACCGCAATCAAAACGGTGTCGCTTGTAGTGAGCCGCGATGAATACGGGTCGTCCGCAGGGAGATGGTAAGTTTCTTATTGCTTGTTTTAACAAGTTAATTCCGTGTTTTGATTTGTTGGTTAACTAATTGTCGTAACAAAGATATGAATAAAAAAGGCTTGTTAAGGGTAGTAATAAGTTAGATTGTATGAAGGTGATGTTTGCCAATTCCTTATAGCCCCGACTTGGTATTGATACTAAAGCAATAGGTAACAACGCGGATTAGGGAACTTGAAATACGGTATTTGTGGTATTTCGCTAAATCCGTTTTCCTTGTCCCTTGTCCTTCCGTTGTTATCTCTTGATTTTAGCCTTCGGCAAACCACGGGCAATCCGGTCATGATTAGGAATCATCACTATCGGGGTAGGATAGGATGCCTAGTGAGCGGAGTTGCGGGTGATTTGCACGAAGTTTCAATAGGCAATTTTAGGTTTTAAAGTTTGGACAAAGAAAATCTTCGAATACGATCTAACATATTACACCCTTAACAAGTGAAAAGATTACTCACACATATTTACAAATTAACAAGAAAGAAAAGAGAAGATACATAAAAACATGCAATGAAATAAAGAGGAAAAGAGAACCGATGAGTTCAAGCGTTTTATCTCACGGTGTTCAATCCCCGGCAACGTGTGAGATCCAAATACCAAGCTTTAAGGTTGCAAGCTCACTTAAGAGGTTGCAAGATCAAAGCAAGGCATGAATTTCACAATTGAAATCATGTAAAGTGGAACAAGACATGTAATAAAAATACGAACTTTTATTGAAGAACAAACTTGTTACAAGAGATCTTGAAGTCAAGAACCTAAGCCTTAAGCTTGCAAGTTCTAAATGAGAAGTTGCAAGGTCAAGACAAAGGGGCAAGAGCTCAAGAATGAAAAGAAAAATTACTAGAATTCTAAGATAGAACTAAAGAAAAAGCTACCCTTTCCTCTTCCCTCTGGTCTCTATTTATAGGCTCAGAAAGAAATATTCATATCTGCCCCATTATGGCTCATGCTGATTTGTTTGATTGCCTTTGATTTGAACACATGCATTTTAGTCTTGAATGCATATAATATCATATGCATATAAAATCATATCCTTGATTTCATATAAAATCATATCCTTGATGATTGCATATAAAATTATATCCTTGATTGCATATAGAATCATATCCTTGATGATTGCATATAAAATCATATCCTTGATTGCATATAGAATCATATCCTTGATGATTGCATATAAAATCATATCCTTGATTGCATATAGAATCATATCCTTGATTGCATATAAAATCATATCCACATGTGCTTAAAAGTCTTGTGTACACACTTGTTGTGTTGGACCATTTAGAAAAAATGTGTACACAACTTGTTGCATAAAGGAACTCCTGAAGTATCGGTCGGTTAGCGTTTCTGGTCGCAGTGTCTTCCCTCAAGTGATATATCTGTGCTGTTGGATGTATTTCCAGTATTTTGTCATGGATACCTGTAATCTGTAATACTGAGCAGACACTGGTCAATAATACCGATAAATACAACAATTAGATAATGAATGAACGGTATTAGAATGCAATTTTCTGATATGAACAAACACCCCCAAACTTATCTATTGCTCGTCCCGTGCAAAACCAATTTATTCACAAAAAATTTCCTAACCTCACTTTCGCAGGGAACGCGATTGCACTGAGCAAGTGCAACAAGCCGTTAAACCTCTAGGTGTCCCTAGTAGGAGGAGTGTTGTCTCCTGAGGGTTTTCAGCGGATACTACCCACAAAATCCGGTCAAGCTAGTTTTGTAAAATAACTAAGATTCAAACCCTAAAGTTTTGTTTCAGAAAATAACAATTCTATTATCCTAGGTCTAGACTATCGACCCTTTATTTTTCACACCTCGCTTCTTGTTTAACTACAGCTTTTATATGTCTTTACGTGCAGTGCAAATTGTGTCGTTAAGTTCCCGAAAGGTCGAATAAAGTCATCATATCACACAATTAAGCCCGGATAAAAATTTTAAAAGGATCACATAAGTTTTATAAAGAGTTAAGCAATTTTTCAAGCTTCGTTTTCCAGTAAAAAGTTTCAACTTCAGAATTTCTATCTTCCTTAACAGGAAACTAGGTCTTATTTTTCACTCCACCCTTTCCTTGTTTTCATTTCATACACACCTCTGTGAATCGTGCAATAGTCTTTATCATAGAATAAAACCTTCATATCTCCGCTAAATTTTTTTAAAAAAGCCTGTCTTTTATCAAGATTATTCTCACACAAAGAACCGTTAGGAATTTTAACTCGGAGAGAACACTTGCTTGACTTTGTTTTAATCTGGACTTTCTAGGTTTCTTAGCGAGCTTTGGGCCAATACACCCACACCAGTTGGTTTTAGGGCATTAGGTGTAGAAACACCCCAGCGGACTTAATTACTCAAGTTACCCAGGTCCAAAAACAAAAGACAGTTTGGCGTGAAAATCAGATGATTTAATACGAACGGAGATATAACCGGCAGTTCAATAATTTTTTGGATAAAAGACGTGTTTAGTGGGTTTGGTGTGTAATCATTCCAATCAAGTTTTAGATGGGTTATTTTTCAGACTTAGTTCCAATTACGGCATCAATAACATTCCTTCATATTCGCTTTACTTCATAAACTATTCTTGACACTACTTATTTCAGAACAAACCTATTTGATCCTCAGAAAATCATAGATCCATTTAAAAGTTTTTCGACATAAAAGACTTATCATCTAATTCCCAAAAACTCACGACACGTGTAGTGTGATGTAAAGACGTATATCAGCTATAGTTAACTTCAAAGGAGAGTTATTTTTCAGGTTTTCAAAATCTAAACATAAGATTTAGTTATTCTTATTTTATCAAACAAAACCGTCGAAATGTTGAATCAGAGTCCTCCCACTAGCTAACTTGACAGAAAAGTTTTTATGTTTTTAGAAAATTTTCAGATTTTTATGGATTTTATGGATTTTAATATGCAGATGCAAAATATACATATGAATGCGAAGGTAAGAAATGCGTACCGAGCGTACCCCCAAACTTAAACTGAACAGTGTCCTCACTGTCATTGCATGAAGAGATCATTTGAAGGGTCAAAAATTGTCGGTTAGCGATACACAATTTTTATTTTTTTTTGTTTGTAAAGAAAAGAAAAAGAAAAAGAATGGAAAAGAATATTCATAAATATATACAAAAGGCTTTATACATACCCCCAAACTTATTTGGAACAGTGTCCACTGTTCTTGGCTAGATAACCGAAGTTTGGAGGTGGGCAGAGGAAGATCAGGCAGGGTAAACCGGCTCCTGTAAGAATAGGAGCTCCTCTGTTGGTTCGGCGCTAAGGTACGGTTTTAGTCGGTGTCCGTTCACTTTGAAAAATGAACCGTCCTTTGGATTTTCCAAATCCACAGCGCCCTGCGGATACACATGATCTGCACAAAATACGGCCCTTTCCAGCGAGATCGGAGCTTTCCTGGATGGAAATGAAGTCGGGTGTCGTAAAGCAGTACCTGCTGACCAGGTACGAAGGTTTTGCGCAAAAGGTGTTTATCGTGAAACACCTTCGTTCGATTCTTAACGACAACCGCGTTGTCGTAAGCCTCATCCCTAAGCTCGCTCAGTTCGTTCAACTGCAACTTCCGATGGCTGCCCGCATCTTCTAAAGACAGATTCAGCTCTTTTATCGCCCAAAATGCGCGATACTCTATTTCGACAGGGAGGTGGCAAGCTTTTCCGTATACAAGCCGATAGGGAGACATGCCAAGGTCGGTCTTATAAGCAGTGCGAAAAGCCCAAAGGGCATCAGTTAGTTTCAGCGACCAATCCTTACGGTTCTTGGAAACCGTCTTCTCCAGTATCTGCTTGATCTGCCGATTTGAGACTTCGGCTTGACCACAGGTTTGGGGGTGATAGGGCGTGGATAGCTTATGATTAATGGAATACTTCCGCATTAAGGCCTCGAAAGTCTTATTGCAGAAATGACTTCCATTGTCGCTAATGATCGCTCGGGGGTGCCCAAAACGGGAGAAAATGTTTTCTTTAAGGAACCTAACGACAACCTTGTTGTCGTTAGTCCGGCTGGGCACAGCCTCGTCCCACTTAGAGACGTAATCAACTGCTAGAAGGATGTACAAGTTCCCGAAAGAGCTGGGAAACGGCCCCATGAAATCTATCCCCCACACGTCGAAAATCTCCACAACCAAGATTGGTTGGAGCGGCATCTCGTTTCTCCGGGATATCCGGCCCATATGTTGGCACCGGGAGCAAGTCTTGCAATAGTCATGAGCGTCTTTGAAGAGTTGTGGCCAGTAGAAACCACATTGCAAGATCTTCTCAGCTGTCTTTCCGGGGCCAAAATGCCCGCCACACGCTTGATCGTGGCAAAATGACAGCACACTCTTGAATTCCTCATCAGGGACACACCTACGAATAATCTGGTCAGGACAGTACTTGAACATATAGGGTTCGTCCCAGTAAAAATGTTTTACCTGGGATAAAAAGCGAAGTCTGTCTTGACTTGACCATTCGGTTGGTAGTAACCCTGTGGCCAAATAGTTCACAATATCTGCGAACCAAGGTTCGCGAGATATTGTCAAGAGTTGTTCATCCAGGAAAACGTCATTGATCGGGATTTGAAGCGACGGCGAAGAAGGAAGTCATGAGAGATGGTCAGCAACGACGTTTTCACATCCTCGTTTGTCCTTAATGACAAGGTCAAACTCTTGAAGGAAGAGGATCCAACGTATAAGCCGAGATTTGGCATCTTTCTTCGCAAAAAGATGGCGCAGAGCAGAATGATCAGTGTAAACAATGACTGGAGAGCCGATGAGGTAGGGCCTGAACTTCTCTAAAGCAAATACAACAGCCAAGAATTCCTTCTCAGTTGTTGTATAATTGAGTTGGGCGTCGTTCAGGGTTCGGCTAGCGTAATAGATTACATGTGGCATCTTGTTGATGTGTTGTCCAAGGACAGCACCGATGGCAGAGTCGGATGCATCACACATAATCTCGAATGGGTGCATCCAGTCAGGGGAAGAGAGAACGGGAGCAGAAGTGAGTGAGTGTTTCAATGATTCAAAAGCAGCCACACAGCTCGGGCTGAAGTCGAATGGCGTGTCCTTGGCCAGTAGAAGAGTCAAGGGCCTAGCAATCTTGCTAAAGTCCTTGATAAACCGTCTATAGAAACCGGCGTGGCCAAGGAAGGCTCGGATATCTCGGACGCATCGGGGAGGAGGAAGATTGGAAATGACCTCAATCTTTGCTTTGTCTACCTCAATGCCTTTCTGCGAGATGATATGTCCTAAGACAATACCTTCGCGCACCATGAAGTGGCATTTCTCCCAGTTCAAAGTGAGATTCTTGTCCTTACATCTGGTAAGGACAGCGTCGAGATGCAGCAGACACTCGTCAAAGGAATCGCCAAAGATGGAGAAGTCGTCCATGAAGATCTCCAAGAATTTCTCCACCATGTCTGAGAATATTCCCATCATACACCGCTGGAAGGTAGCGGGCGCATTGCATAACCCAAAGGGCATACGACGATATGCAAACGTGCCGAAAGGACAAGTGAAAGTAGTCTTGTCCTGGTCTTTTTCGGCGATGGGAATTTGATTATAGCCAGAGTAGCCATCAAGAAAGCAATAGTACTCATGTCCGGCCAATCGTTCGAGCATCTGGTCAATAAAAGGTAGCGGAAAGTGGTCTTTCCGCGTTGCGGCGTTGAGTTTTCGGTAATCAATGCATACTCGCCACCCAGTTTGGGTGCGAGTAGGGATTAACTCGTTCGCCTCGTTGGTTATGACCGTGATGCCCGACTTCTTGGGGACAACATGAATGGGGCTAACCCACTGGCTATCGGAGATAGGGTAAATGATACCACTATCCAGACATTTGACGATCTCCTTCTTCACAGCCTCCTTCATGACTGGATTGAGACGTCTTTGTGGATCCCGGGCTGGTTTGGCATCATCCATCAGATGAATATGATGCTCAACGATCAGGGGACTAATCCCCTTGATGTCCGCCATGGATCAGCCAAAAGCTTGCCTATTGCCGTGTAAGACCGAAAAAAGGGCTTTCTCTTGCTCGGGAGCAAGAGAAGCCGAAATGATAACCGGGAGGGTCTCGTTCTCACCTAAGTAAGCGTACTTAAGGTGAGACGGCAAAGGCTTGAGTTCGAGAATTGGAGGTGAAATGATTGAAGGCTGGATTGGAGAAAAGGTCTCGAACTCAAAGGATTCCATCAAAGGTTCAAAACGAGCGTAAGCTACCGAGTTGGATGGTTCAGGTAACTCATCCAGAAAGTCAAAAGATTCAAACTCGGGTTGTGAGCGGCTAAGATCGTGTGAGAACGTAAAACACTCGTAGTCGTAGTAGGGCGCGGAAGCAGCAGCAGGTTCGAAGAGAAACGCACTAGTGGCGTCAAGGTTATCGCGTTCAAACAGAAACTCCTCGAATTCACACTCTTCCGGGGTGATCTCCTGGATCGAGCAGACGTCCAGTATATGAGCATTAGGTTCGGCGGGCTGATTCCCCAACCTAAAAATGTTGAGTTCAATTGTCATATTACCAAAAGAGAGGTTCATCGAACCATTGCGACAATTGATCACCGCATTTGAGGTTGCAAGGAATGGGCGACCGAGTATCACCGGAATTTGATTCCGGGGGTTAGCTACAGGCTGTGTGTCTAGTACAATGAAGTCAACGGGGAATATGAAGTCCCCGACTTTTATTAACACATCCTCTAGCTCACCCCTAGGATGGGTGATCGATCGGTCGGCCATTTGGAGAGTGCAGTGTGTGGGTTTCAGCTCTCCAACGCCTAATTGCTCATATACAGAATATAGTAGCAAGTTAACACTGGCACCAAGATCTAATAGTGCGCGGTTGATGTTCTTATCCCCAATAGTAATAGAAATCGTAGGACAGCCAGGGTCCTTCCGTTTTTGTGGTAAAGATTGGGTAAGGGCATCACTCACAGCACTAGCCAAAAAAACTTTCTTGAGTACCTGAGATTTCCTCTTTTTCGTGCACAAGTCCTTTAAGATTTTCGCGTAAGACGGGACTTGTTGGACAACATCTAAAAGAGGAATGTTAATGTTAACTTGCTTAAATAACTCCAGAATCTTCTCCATTTGAGGATTTTGTTTATTAGATCTCAACCGGTTTGGAAATGGAACATTTTGAAAATTGGTTGAGTCTAATGCTGGAGGAGGAGATTGTGGAGTTGGACCGGATCCCAGAATAGGTGTTTTCGTGGAGTGAGAAGTGGGTCCGTTCATAGAAGAAGAGGAAGGAGAGCCTTGTGAAGAACGGAGAATAGGCTCAGAAGATGAAGAAGAAGAAGGAGAAGAAGAAGGAGAAGAAGAAGTGGCTGGGGTGTCATCGTTGATCCGTGTGCCAATGTTGTTTTGCAGCATCCTCCCCGATCTCAGTGTAGTCACGGTACTCACATTATGGTTTTGTTGTTCAAGAGCAACATGTGCATTATGTGGGTGACCGGGATTTGGAAGTGGCTGGGACGGGAGCTTCCCCTTCTCTCGCTCGCTTAAGGCCGCGTTCAGCTATGCAATCTGGGCCTCGATGGTCTTGATGCTTTGCCCGTGTGCGGCAGTGTGTTGCACTAAGGATTGAATGGAAGACTGGATGTTGGCGGTGGATTGAGTCGATTGTTTAACAAACGCCTCCAGACTTCGTTCGAGCGAGGAAACCTTATCGTTGTTTGACGGAACAAAGTTGTTTTGTGGAAAAGAATTGTTGGGTGCAAAGTTGTTCGTCGGATTTTGAAAAGGTTGGGGTTGGAAGGGCTGCTGATATTGATGTTGAGTTTGTTGTTGCGCTTGTTGTTGCGGTGGAGGGGCTCTTTGGAAATTGTTTCCTTGGAATTGATTCTGATTCTGATCCCAGGCGAAATTGGGGTGGTTCCTCCAACCGGGATTGTACGTGGAAGAGTACGGATCATTCGTTGGTCTTTGCTGAAATGCAGCATTAACCTGATCCTGTCCTTGAGATGGAGAATTGTAAGGACACTCTTCGGTTAAATGAGAGGGATCGGAACAACAAGCGCAGATGGTACGAAGTGGAAGAACAGGGCTAGGAGCAGAAAATTTGCTCTCTATCGCTTCAAGCTTTCTTGTTATTGCAGCCATTTCAGCTTTCATCGCAATAGAGACATCAAGTTGGTGGATTCCTACCCTAGACTGACCGGTAGAAGTGGAGGTAGAAGAAGAAGACGTCGGTCTAGTGCTCTCCCACTGTAGCGTTTGCTCCGCAAGGTCGTCAAAGAACTGCCATGCTTCCTCGTCAGATTTCGATAGGAAGTGACCCTGACAGATGGTTTCCAGCAACTGCTTCGTTGCTGGGTTCAGGCCCTCATATAAGGTTTGGCAAAGTTGCTATTTCTCTATACCGTGGTGAGGACACTGAACAAGAAGGTCTTTGTACCGGTCAAAGCACTTCCAGAAGGGTTCAGAAGGAAGCTGGGAGAATTGATTGATTTCATTGCGAATCCTTGCAGTTTTGTGATTTGGATAAAACTTTTTCAGAAACGCTTTAACAAACTCATCCCAACTGGTTATGGAATGGGAAGCGGTGCTATACAGCCATTTTTCAGCGAGATCGCATAGAGTGAACGGAATGACCCGTAGACGTATAGCATCGTCCGACAGCTGGGTGGTTTTCATCATGGCACAGACGTTTTGAAATTTGTTGATGAAGATATAGGCATCTTCAGATTCAAGCCCATGAAAACGTGGAAGCATGTTGATGAAATGGGGCTTAATTTCAAAGTTGTCCCCATTGGCCGGAGGAAGAGAAAGGCAGGTGGGAAGTGCAGAACGGGTGGGGTAGAAACGATCCTGGAGCGCGATTCGCTGCGGCGCTACAACAGGCGGAGGTGGTGGGATATTGGTCTCCGTAGGAGGTGGAGCCAATCCATGGGTGGTCAAAGAGATGTTCGGATTGAATCCCGACATCGCAGAAGAAGAGGTTGGTGAAAGCGAAGGTGAAGGTGAAGAAGTATGAACAGAATTCCGGTCAACGTCGGAGTTGGCCGGCAAAGGTAGGGGTGAAAGAGGAGTGGAAGGAGTATCGACTTCGGAGTCGATCGCGTAGTCGGTAGCGACTAACATAACGCGGACTAGACGGGCGCTAGTGTCCCGAGTCCAAGCGGACATACACTAAACGAGTTTAGTATAGTCAAAGCGGAGAAGGTGAGGGTAAGAAAATGTCAATGGAGAAAGGCGATGGGTGATGGGTGAAAAATGGATTTGGCGACAAAGGGCAAGTTTTTTTATAAAAGTTTTGGATTTTTCCTTTTTTTTTAGAAGGAGATTTACAGAAATATGTACGGATATACGGCTTAAGCAATCACAAACAAGATATGCACAATCACACCTAGATCTAGGGTAACCTAGGTCTACTAGACCTACTCCTGAACTTGATTGTTGAAGTTAAACAGTGTCGAGAAACGGGCTTAAAAATACACTGATCACAAGGCCAGGTAAGTGCAGAGATAAGGGGAGGTTGTCCAACGCTTTCACGAAGTTCCTTAATTAAGTAACCCTTTCTCTTTCGGCGGTTGCGCCTTTAACACTTTCCTAGACACCCCGTAAACAATATACCGTTAAGCGAGGTTCTAAACACGGTTTATCTTCTCCTAATGAGCGCGAAGTCCTTAGGGCTGAAGTCTAGTATTTTTTAAGTTACAATGGACAATGCATATGCTTTAGTGATTTTTGGGGTCCTAGGAAGGGTGATGAAATCCCCACCCAATCTGGATTGGTGTTAGAGCCCCTTAAGTCCGAATTAAATGATGCAATGCGCAAAATTCAACCAAGTTTTGTTTTCAAGCAATCAGTTATCGTTTTTTACTTTTAATGCGGCGCTGCAACAAATACGGTTAGTTTTTTTTTGGCTTTTTGCGGCGATTTTTGCTAAGAATCCTGCAAAGACAAGAATATTGGAGCGTCGGGTTTGAGAGGGGAAGTTTAAAAAAATACGTACCAAAAAGCACGAGTTTCAGATCTCGTGTTGATATTGCCTCCGAGTGGTCGAATGGTTCGCTTGCGCGGGTCTAACTACCCGGATCTTTGGCACTGAGTGTTCACCCTCCTTTGCACTTGAAAATGCCCCTTTGTTCCGTATGATCGCTGCTCAAAATCCGTCAAATCTGCATATGTTGGGAAAATACGGATATTTGAGCCAAAAAGCAATATTAACAACCACAATTCTGAACACAAATAATTAAGAAAATCAGAGTGTTAGCAGAATTCAAATCCAGAGAATAAAAGAATTTTATTTGTGTTTGTGGTTGGTTTCAAAAAGAATGGTTATTTGTTTGAATGTGTTAGAAGTTAGTTTTATATAGAATATGCACAAATTTAACCCGAAACTACAAGTATAAAAAGCGTTACCGTCTCCCCGGCAACGGCGCCATTTGATTGTCACGATCTAACTGTGTCGTGTTTAAAAAGAATTCTGAAATTACCGCAATCAAAACGGTGTCGCTTGTAGCGAGCCGCGATGAATACGGGTCGTCCGCAGGGAGATGATAAGTTTCTTATTGCTTGTTTTAACGAGTTAATTCCGTGTTTTGATTTGTTGGTTAACTAATTGTCGTAACAAAGATATGAATAAAAAGGGCTTGTTAAGGATAGTAATAAGTTAGATTGTATGAAGGTGATGTTTGCCAATTCCTTATAGCCCCGACTTGGTATTGATACTAAAGCAATAGGTAACAACGCGGATTAGGGAACTTGAAATACGGTATTTGCGGTATTTCGCTAAATTCGTTTTCCTTGTCCCTTGTCCTTCCGTTGTTATCTCTTGATTTTAGCCTTCGGCAAACCACGGGCAATCCGGTCATGATTAGGAATCATCACTATCGGGGTAGGATAGGATGCCTAGTGAGCGGAGTTGCGGGTGATTTGCACGAAGTTTCAATAGGCAAGTTTTAGGTTTTAAAGTTTGGACAAAGAAAATCTTCGAATACGATCTAACATATTACACCCTTAACAAGTGAAAAGATTACTCACACATATTTACAAATTAACAAGAAAGAAAAGAGAAGATACATAAAAACATGCAATGAAATAAAAAGGAAAAGAGAACCGATGAGTTCAAGCGTTTTATCTCCCAGTGTTCAATCCCCGGCAACGTGTGAGATCCAAATACCAAGCTTTAAGATTGCAAGCTCACTTAAGAGGTTGCAAGATCAAACCAAGGCATGAATTTCACAATTGAAATCATGTAAAGTGGAACAAGACATGTAATAAAAATACGAACTTTTATTGAAGAACAAACTTGTTACAAGAGATCTTGAAGTCAAGAACCTAAGCCTTAAGCTTGCAAGTTCTAAATGAGAAGTTGCAAGGTCAAGACAAAGGGGCAAGAGCTCAAGAATGAAAAGAAAAATTACAAGAATTCTAAGATAGAACTAAAGAAAAAGCTACCCTTTCCTCTTCCCTCTGGTCTCTATTTATAGGCTCAGAAAGAAATATTCATATCTGCCCCATTATGGCTCATGCTGATTTGTTTGATTGCCTTTGATTTGAACACATGGTTTTTAGTCTTGAATGCATATAATATCATATGCATATAAAATCATATCCTTGATTTCATATAAAATCATATCCTTGATGATTGCATATAAAATCATATCCTTGATTGCATATAGAATCATATCCTTGATGATTGCATATAAAATCATATCCTTGATTGCATATAGAATCATATCCTTGATGATTGCATATAAAATCATATCCTTGATTGCATATAGAATCATATCCTTGATTGCATATAAAATCATATCCACATGTGCTTAAAAGTCTTGTGTACACACTTGTTGTGTTGGACCATTTAGAAAAAATGTGTACACAACTTGTTGCATAAAGGAACTCCTGAAGTATCGGTCGGTTAGCGTTTCTGGTCGCAGTGTCTTCCCTCAAGTGATATATCCGTGCTGTTGGATGTATTTCCAGTATTTTGTCATGGATACCTGTAATCTGTAATACTGAGCAGACACTGATCAATAATACCGATAAATACAACAATTAGATAATGAATGAACGGTATTAGAATGCAATTTTCTGATATGAACATGCGGCTCTCTTTATGCGGTACAATCCGCATCGCTTTGCCCGGTAGTTTGGCTATGATCAGGGCGTCCCATTTGAAGCTTTCATAATCGCGCCGGTTCCTTCGCTCGAGGCCGTCCGAGATGTCGCCCACCATTTTGTGAGGCTGAACACCGGTTCTCAGTTCATGATCCCCGATGGTGACTACATATCCCGATGCGTGGGGTCGTTTACGGGATGGTATCTCCATCGGGTGAACCCGGTTATTATTGTGGAGAGAAGGGTGCTACTTGGCCATGGCGCCCCTATTCAGGTTCCGGCCCCGGGAGCCATGCTGCGACCACGTGCCCCAGTCCGCTTTCCTCTGAGGGATATCGGCACTGCGATTATTCCTGGAGAGTCAGGAGTAGATCTTACTCCAATAGTTGGTATGCCCCTGGGTACTAGGTCGCGGGGTAAACGGGCTCCGGTAACAGTAACCCCACCCGAGGCAGCACCACCCTCCGTGTCATCGACGATGGCAGTGTCATCTCCAGTCGTGGCCTGGGGAGAGGGTGTTAAGGGCGACGTGGTCCAACGCCGCACTAAGGCTTCAAAGGGAAAGAGACGGTCATCCTTGGCGACTGGTTCTGGGTCCAAGCGTCGAAGGAAGGTGGCTACTAATTTGCTCGACTCTTTAACGAAGTCTGAGCCCATCCTTGAAGATGAGCCGTTGGCCTTACCGGAATCAAACGCTGAACTACTTTTTCCCAGTTCAGCCGCCGAGGAAGCTGCACAGTTTGCTGAGGCTATAAGGCGTTCCAAAGACGCGTCTCAGAACGCCAGGGTTCCGAAGAAGCCCTATCCTGCTGTAATCTTTTACGAGGACCCCTCGTGGATTCGGCGGCGATTTATAGGCCCTTTGGAGGAATGGGGGGAAAGGGCCTTGAAGCAGGTTGTCTCAGAGGACGCGGTGGACGCACTCTCTTTATGGACCGACGGCCATGAGTCTACTCTCGAACCCCGGTGAGCACGCCTCCTTGAGAAGAAGCAACGGCTTGAAGAAGCCATATTGAGGGCTTCTTTACGTATTGGTATGCCTTTATACTTCTTTATAGCATTTCAGATTGTTTACGCCCGCATGCCTGTATCTTTATTCTTGTGTGAATTGTGCAGAATCTTCGATGCTGGGGGAGCTCCCCACGGGCGCGTTGGAGTTACAGCCTGTCGAAATTCCCGATGAAGCGTTGCTCGACGTGGAGAGGGCTGATGAGGCTGCTCCTCTTGCAATAGAGCCTCCAGTGTCAGTTCCTGATCATGAAGCGCTTGCTTCTTTGGGGGAGGCTCCTTTGGTGGTTGCCCCCCTTAATGACTCTTCCCGAGGGTGGCCCGGAGGCTGGGAGAGAGGTAATCGGGACTACCCTCCCTTTGTTGGAGCCCGACGTCACGGCGGAGGCCGTTGAAGCCGCAATCCCCCCGGCTCAGAATGGGAGGAGTGTTGAAGGTAACCTTCTGAATTTTAAATTAGCAGCCTTTCCGTTGTCTGAACTCTTTTGTTTTCTCAGAATTACGCGAGTTGGCGGCCTCTATTATCGATCTGTCTCCCCGCCAATCCTTTCAGCGTCTGCTGGAGATGGCAGCTCCACAAGCGATATCCCCCCAATGCATTGTCCTCTCATCCGGGCAAGGTTGGTGTCGTCCATCACTTCTCATAGCATCGTCGTTATTTTGCGTATTGACATTGATGTTTTCTATAGTTTTGGAGGCCGATGATGAGGTCGAGGTTCTCGAAGGGCCAGGGGAACCATCAGCTCCTACTTGCACGAATGTCGGTAAGCGACATTTCATCATACTCTCATTCGTTCTTTGATTAAGAATTTTACTGACATCTTCCAAATTTGAATAGCTCTGCCAGTCTCCACAGCGTTGGAGTCGCGCATCGTGATGCCGCCCGGCCCTTATGCCTTGCGGGCTTCAGAACGCTTGGCCCAATTAAGCCCTGTCTCCTTATCATCTTTCATCGAGGAACTCCGTGCTGGTAGCGCGACCACAGCCGAAGCGTTTTCCGCTGAAGCTAACGGCTCTCTTCCTTTTCTTACCACCTATCATAGTGAGGATGTGGTGCGGGTCTGGGTGGAGTTCTGTAGGAAGGTGGAGGCTTGTTTGCACGCCCTTGAATGTTCTCGCCTTTCCTCGGAAGCCATGGCTGCAAAAGCGGAGTTGCGGGGTCTGATAGCACGATGCTCGGCCAACACGACGTCATGCGAGAAAAGGCTTGGCCGCAAATTCTCGGAGAGGGAGTTGGCTTCTAAGGCGCTGAGCGAGCTTCAGGCCAGCCTCACAGCCAAAGCCAACAAAGCATGCGAACTTTGGCGGGTGCTTCAGGAGTCTATAAAAGAGGTGTTGGCTCTCGATAAAGCTTCCATGTTCACTCGCGAGAGGGTCGAGGCTCATAAAGCCATCGAGAAAGAACTCGAATCTCGGCTTGCTTCGTATCAGGCCTAGCAGGCGCAGGCCCGTCTTTTGGCGATCTTAAATCATGAGGCCGTGGCCCAACAAAAGCAGGATGAGCTGACCAAGCTGCTAAATCGCCCGCCGGCTTGAGGACTTGTATCTTTTCCCCCCTTTTTTTACATACTCATGAATGAGAGTATCTTCTTTTTGTTTCTTTCATGAATTGTACGTTGTATCCATTTTGGTTTATGGAATAAAAGATACATTTTTCTTCTCAACGGTGTGTCTCTTTTCATTGAATGCGTTTGCGGACAATTCATCTTGGCCTACTTGCAGGGCAGCGATGGCTTAGGATTCAGGGTTAAGATCTGCTTCCTAAGACTTTCGCATTTTATGAGCCACGAGGGTCTCATAAAGAGTTTTTCTCCCTATGGGTCAAGAGGATCCCATAGGTGTAAGTCCTTCTTAAGAATCGTGAGGATTCCTAAGCGGGTTGTCCCTTGAGGGTCGTAAGGATCTCACAAGGGAGTTTTCTTCCTTACAGGTCGTGAGGACCTGCAAGTGCTGGATGTGGTCACCCTTGTCCGTGTTTCACGGAGTCAGGGGTTTCTCAAGGCATCGTAGTTTAAAGACGTCGCGGTTAAGGTTAAGGACCTCATAGTCCGTGAATTTAAGGACTCCACAGTCCGATATTAGTTTTAAGACATCACGGTCAAGGTTAAGGACCTCATAGTCCGTGGATTTAGGGACTCCACAGTCCGATGTTAGTTTTAAGACATCACGGTCAAGGTTAAGGACCTCATAGTACGTGGATTTAGGGACTCCACAGTCCGATGTTAGTTTTAAGACATCACGGTCAAGGTTAAGGACATCATAGTCCGTGGATTTTAAGGACTCCACGGTCCGGTGTTTGCTCTGGATGCTTCACACGGGTTCACTGCCGTGCTTGGCGAGGACCAGGCTCCGCTCTGGGCGTTTTCCGCGGGGTCAAAGAGTGACGTTATCCGTGTTCCACGTAACCAGGAATTTTGCACTAGATGCTTCACACGGGTTCACTGCCGTGCTCGGCGAGGACTAGGCTCCGCTCTGGATGCTTCACACGGGTTCACTGCCGTGCTCCGTGAGGACCAGGATCCGCTCTGGACGTTTTCCACGGGGTCAAAAAGTGACGTTATCCGCGTTCCACGTAACCAGGAATTTTGCACTAGATGCTTCACACGGGTTCACTGCCATGCTCGGCGAGGACTAGGCTCCGCTCTGGATGTTTCACATGGGTTCACTGCCGTGCTCCGCGAGGACCAGGATCCGCTCTGGACGTTTTCCACGGGGTCAAAGAGTGACGTTATCCGCGTTCCACGTAACCAGGAATTTTGCACTAGATGCTTCACACGGGTTCACTGCCGTGCTGGGCGAGGACTAGGCTCCGCTCTGGATGCTTCACACGGGTTCACTGCCGTGCTCGGCGAGGACTAGGCTCCGCTCTGGATGCTTCACATGGGTTCACTGCCGTGCTCCGCGAGGACCAGGATCCGCTCTGGATGTTTTCCATGGGGTCAAAGAGTGACGTTATCCGCGTTCCACGTAACTAGGAATTTTACACTAGATGCTTCACATGGGTTCACTTCCGTGCTCGGCGAGGACTAGGCTCCGCTCTGGATGTTTTCCACGGGGTCATAGAGTGACGTTATCCGCGTTCCACGTAACCAGGAATTTTGCACTAGATGCTTCACACGGGTTCACTGCCGTGCTCGCGAGGACTAGGCTCCGCTCTGGATGCTTCACACGGGTTCACTGCCGTGCTCCGCGAGGACCAGGGTCTGCTCTGGACGTTTTCCATATGTTCAAAGAGTGACGTTATCCGCGTTCCACGTGACCAGGAATTTTTCACTAGATGCTTCACACAGGTTCACTGCCGTGCTCGGCGAGGACTAGGCTCCGCTCTGGATGCTTTGCACGGGTTCACTGCCATGCTCCGCGAGGAACAAGATCCGCTCTGGACGTTTTTCATGGGGTCAAAGAGTGACGTTATCCGCGTTCCACGTAACCAGGAATTTTGCTGATTGTATCCGCATTTCACGGGATGGAGGTTTGACTGTTGGCGATATGTATACCACCGAGCCATGGAACTGGGAGTTGCCGCTGTTCCGCTTAGCTTAGAGTTGTGTCCGTTGTTATGAGATGAGTGTTGAAACGATCTCCAGGTCTCCTTTGGCCCGTCGAGACTTGGCTTCTTCTTCTGATGAAACCTGGGGGAGAAGTATGACCCCTTTTTGTTTACGCCCTTGGATTGTGTACAGGGTGTGATGGAACATCACCTGTAGGGCATAAATTGAAACTTTCCCCTTTTTTATATTTTATTTCTTTTTCCGCGATGCTCTATCATTTCAGCTTTTATATCGTGGAGGTCGCGATTGCCCTATCATTTCGGCTATTTATTTCATTTTCACTCGTTGTTTTTTATTGCGAGTTGCCCCATCATTTCGGCTATTTTTCATGCATACATTTTTACCTGCTGCTTTTTATTGCAGGTTGCCCCATCATTTCGGCTATTTTTCATGCATGTGTGGCTTGCTAGCTTTTTCGCCGCAAGCTTGGATTTTAGACACCGATTTCGGCATCAGCACCGCTGCAACTGGGATGTTGCCAGGAGCGAATCATCATTTGCCTATGTCGATGTCGAACAAAGGTGTCTTAGTAAACAGGGTTAAGGGTCCTGTCGACCGAGGCTTTTGACTTCATGAGCCGTAAGGGTCTCACAAAGGTATTTCTCCCTACAAGTCGTGAGGATCTTGCAGGTGTATTTTCTCCTTAGGGATCGTGAGGATTCATAAGTGTATGTTCCTCTGTAAGTCGTAAGGATCCTACAAGAGGGTTTTCTCCTTATAAGTCGAGAGAAATTATAAGGGTTGTTCACCATATGGACATGTCCCTAGTCACGGGTGTGACTTTGCTGGGGAAATGTTTATTCGCGCCTGTGGATTGTATACAAGGGTCAGTATTAAGCCGTTTGTAGGGCAGTATCGAAGGTTGTGGGGGATCTGCTTAAGAACAGGCTTAGGTTTCTGTAACTTAAGACTTCCAAATCTCATGAGCCGTGAGGGTCCCATAAGAGAATTCTCCTTACGAGTCGTGAGGATCTCGCAAGTGTATTTTCTCCTTAGGAATCGTGAGGATTTCACGATTCCTAAGTGTGTTGCTCCTTTATGAGTCGTAAGGATCTCACGCGGGTGGTTTCTCCTTACAAGGTCGAGAGGACCCTATAAGTGTCTTTCAACGAGGTTGCGCCCTTTCGGGTTTTCACAAACACTCGCCGGTAGCCCTGCTGTTTTTACTCACGGAGCCCTTTCGGGTTTTCATCCGTGCCCTTTTTGCTTGTGGACATACCGTTTTTTTTAATTCTTTTCATTTTCTTTTTCTCCTTTTTTTACGAGGCCGTGCCCTTTCGGGTTTTCACGAACACTCGCCGGCAGCCCTGCTGTTTTTACTCACGGAGCCCTTTCGGGTTTTCATCCGTGCTCTTTTTGCTTATGGACATACCGTTTTTTATTATTATTATTTATTTTTTTTCTCTCTTTTTTTTTCAGCCTAAGGATGCTGCGATAGTAGTTTTGGAGACGTTTCGGTCCGTCGTTAGTTTAAGGACGTTTCGGTCCGTCGTTAGTTTAAGGACATTTCGGTCCATCGATAGTTTAAAGACGTTTCGGTCCATCGATAGTTTAGGGACGTTTCAGTCCGTCGTTAGTTTAAGGACGTTTTGGTCCGTTGTTAGTTTAAGGACATTTCGGTCCGTTATTAGTTTAAGGACATTTCGGTCCGTCATTAGTTTAAGGACGTTTCGGTCCGTCGTTAAGGGGAAGGTCGGCTACTGCTTATAAGGTCTGAGCTTAGGAAGATAGCGAGCGGACATAGTCGTCGTCATCTATCATTGACCCAGGCTGTGGCTTATTAAGCATAGTATTTTTTTAAGAAGCGGCCGTTTATTGGCCTGAAAGGCCCTTCACCGTGCATGTCCATGAGTAGATAGGCTCCACCCTGGTAGACCTTATCTATGATGTACGGGCCTTCATAGTTTGGCTCGAATTTTCCCCGCTTGACGCGACTGGGGATTATAGGTCTTTTGACCACTAGTACGAGTTCACCTTGGCGGAATGTCCTCGGTCGGGTCAATCTTTCGTATGAGCGTGTCATCTTTGCTTTATAAGCTTCTAGATTTTGTTGCGCTATGAGCCTTGTTTCTTCAAGAGCATCAAGCTCCTTGAGCCGGAGGCTAGCATTTTCTTCGTTCGTCGGTTCATAGTGGACTGCCATTCGTAGAGAGTGTAGCTCTATTTCGAGGGGGAGTACCGCTTCCGTACCGAATACCAGTGCGTACGGCGTTGTGTTCGTGGCCGTCTTGAACGTAGTTCGATAGGCCCAAAGGGCCTCTTGCAGCCTCTCGTGCCGTCTTTCTTATTTCGGGACACCGTCTTTTTCATGATTTTTGTCAAGGTCTTATTGAAGGCCTCGGCTAGACCATTAGCTCGCGGATTGTAAACTGAGGAATATCTCCAGCCTATATTATGATGCTGCGCGAAGCGGCTAATTTTATGGCTTCTGTAGGCTGGCCCGTTATCGGAGATAATCCGCCGTGGAGTTCCAAACCGATAGATGACGTTCGTCTTGAAGAAGTGGAGGATATTCTCCGTCTTCACTTCCCTCAGCGGTACTGCTTCTGCCCATTTAGAGAAGTAATCAGTTGTCGCCAGGATGAAACGATGTCCCCGGGACGATGCTGGTTCGATGGGGCCGACTATGTCAGTCCCCCACATTTCGAATGGCCAGCTAGCCACCGTCGGATGTAGTGGATTCGGATGCTGGTGGATGAAATCCCCATGGATTTGGAACGAGTGGCACTGCTTCGCATATTCGAGGCAGTCCTGGATCATCGTGGGCCAGTAGTAACCCATCCGTTTAATTTTTAACTTCATCTTTGGGCCTGCGTGATGAGAACCATAGATTCCGTCATGAACCTCTTGAACGACTCTTTCTGCTTCGTCCGGTCCTAAACATCTCAGCCATAGAGAATCAAACGAGCTCTTATACAGAGTATTATTGACGAAAGCGAAAGATAGAGCTCGTTTCATGAGCTGATGTCTTGAGGACGCTTCTTCGGGCATTCGGTGGGACTTCAAGTAGTCTATGAAGACTTCCCTCCGGTCCTCAGCCTTCTCACGGTCTTTTATTTGTAGGGTCGTCTGCTCAGTCACGCCCTTTTCTTCGTATGACTCGGGAGATATTTTTGCTGGGGCGAGCACTCGACGGCTTTGTACCATGATTTTGACGTCATCGAGGTTCTCGTCAGCCAATTCAATAGCGAGCTTGTCTAGCGCGTCTGCTTTGCTATTTTCCGCACGTGGTATGCTTTCCAAAGTGTAGGAAGGAATTTGGGTCAATAGTTGTTGCGACTTTTCGCCGTACTTCACCAACTCCGGTTTGCACGTTTGGTAGTCACCATTTACTTGACTAACGACCAGTTGAGAATCCCCATATATAAGGAAGTCTTCAATCTCTATGTCGATGGCGATCTCGAGGCCTGCTATCAGAGCTTCGTATTCGGCTTCATTGTTTGTCCTCCGCTCTGTTAAGGAGAAGGCGAAGTGCATTATCCCTCCTTGTGGAGTTACGAAGATGAGGCCTACCCCTGATTTGATCATTGGGATAGCCTGTTTGTGCTTCTTTACGGAAGACACTCCATCGAAATAGAGTTCCCATCGGGCATTACCGCCGCCGATCGCATCGAATGCATGCTCGTCCGACAGATCGCAGTTCAGAGGAGAACCGGGAGGTACTGGATGCTCAGCAAGGAAGTTGGCAATGGATTGGCCTTTCACTGCCTTAAGAGGTCGATACGTTATCGAGAACTTCATCAGGAGTAGAGCCCATTTAGCGAGTCGACCCGTCAATATAGCCTTTGACATCAAATATTTAAGAGGGTCCACCTTCGAAATGAGACGGACTTCGTGCGCCAACGCATAGTGCCTGAGCTTTGTTATCGCGAAGATCAATGCCAAGCAGTGTTTTTCAATGGGAAAGTAGTTGCTTTCTGCCCCGAGCAGAACTCGACTTAAGTAGTAGAGTGCTCTCTCCTTTCCTTGATCGTTCTCTTGTGCCCATAATGCGCCTAAGGAACCTTCGAGGGCGGTCGTATAAAGAATGAGGGGTTTTCCCTTGACCGGCGCAGCCAACACCGGAGGGATTTGCAAGTACTGTTTAATCTCGTCTAGTGCGCCTTGGCATTTATGATCCCAAACGAATGGAGTTCCTTTCTTCATCAGGAGGCAGTAATGACGGCACTTGCCTGAAAGATAGGAGAAAAACCGCCGGATGTATGCGAGCTTCCCTTGGAGAGACCGCAACTGTTTAAGGGTTCTTAGCGGAGGCATTTCCATGATCGCCTTGATCTTAGATGGACCCACTTCGATACCTCGGTGTCGGATGATGAATCCCAGGAATTTACCCGAGCAGACTCCGAACGCGCATTTGAGGGGATTCAACTTCAAATTGTATTGCCGAAGGCGTTGAAATACAGTTTTCAGATGCTCTAAATGCTCTTCGTATGACATGCTCTTCACTACAAGGTCATCGATATAACACTCGGCGATGTCATGTATGAGATCATCGAAGATCTTTGTCATGGCCCTTTGATAGGTAATGCCGGCGTTCTTTAGACCAAAGGGCATAACCCTGTAGCAGAATATACCCAAAGGGGTCCGGAAAGCGGTGTGCTTCTGGTCTTCGGGATGCATCTTTATCTGATTGTACCCTGATGAACCGTCCATAAAGGAGAAAACCTCGTGAGTGGATGTGTTATCTATCATTAGCTCGGTTACCGGTACTGGGAAATCGTCCTTCGGGCAGGCTTTATTGAGATCCCTGAAATCCACGCATATGCGTACCGTCCCATTTTTCATCATTACCGGGACGATGTTGGCGATCCAGTCGGGATATTGGACTTCTTGGATAAATCCAGAATCGATCAGCTTCTTGACTTCGGCGTTGATGCTCATTTCAAGCTCGAGTCGCATCCTTCTTGGCGCCTGCTTGATTGGCTTGATATGTGGGGATATTGCTAATTTATGCACAGCAATCTCCGGATCTAATCCTGGCATCTCAGAATAGTTCCACGCGAAGCAATCTTTATGTCGTAGAAGCACGTTCTTTAACGCAGCTACCCTTTCTTCAGATAGCAGCTCGCTGACTAATGTCGGTCGCGGATCATCTGCCAATCCCAGCTCAATCTTCTTAAGGTTATCTGCAGTAGTATGTATGCCATCTTCCAGTTCTTTTGGAGCTAGCGGAAATTCTGAAATCACCTCATCATTGCTATTCTCAAAGCACCAGGGAAGGTCATCCATGTTCTCGGGCTCTTCTTTTAATATCGTAATCGTATAACAGGTGCGAATCCGCTTCCAAGACTGAGGTGGATCCGGTTCTGCTCTTGCGGCTTTGGGTTCGTGCTTTTATGGCGGCGTTACCCTCCAGCCGTTGGATAAAGCAAATCTGCCCTGTTGGTATTGGTCCTCGACCAAGTTCTTGAAGGTGAAGCAGTCTTCGGTAGGATGTCCTATGGCTCGGTGATAAGAGCAATAGCTCAGATGAGATGCCTTGTTAGCTTGCTCAGGGTGCTTAAACTCTGGAAGCGCGATCATTTGATGTTTTATAGCGAGCTCGAGTAACCTCTCCGTCTTGTCTCGGGGGAAGGAGTACGCTCGACTCATCTTCTTTATGAGGGACAAATCCGAGCCGCGCAATACCCGATCACGTAACTCTCTAATCCTGCGTCGTTGTTGTCGGCTTTTCTTTCCGCTTCTTGATTTATTTCTGCCTCTGCATTGGGCCTTTCGAACAACGGGTTGACAGGGATGAGCGTCTTTGTCTTTTGCAGCTTGTTGAAACAGACGTTGCGTCCTGGCCTTCTCGTAGATGGCCATCTCGCGGTTGTGGTTTTCCCGAGCCTTTTGACCTGCTTTCCTGATAAGCTTGCCCATTCGTTCTTCAAACGAAGGACTCGGCACTTCGATCGCGGGATCTGGTTTTGATGAGGGGTTGGCATTTCCCGACAGGGCGTCCTCTTCTTCATCAAAGGTATATATGGCGTAGTTACTGTGAGCCCGTTCCCGTTTTCCGGCTCTCACGTATCCAAGCCCAAGTGTTTCCATTTTCCCGTTGGGCAATTTGCGTTGAGTCCCAGGGACATCCCAAATCCTGTTATAGAACCGAGCTTGTCGAACAGTCTGTTTTAAGGGTACCCCTTGGCGCTTCAATAGCCTCTTTAGTCCATTTGTGTAGTATCTAGGAAAACGGATGGGTTGGAGCCTTTCGAGTGTAGCATCCGCGCCATGCCAGATCTCTTTCTCTACTTTCGTCTCTGAGGATCGGTAGAATAGGATTGCCTTCTCGCCCCTTTTCCTGGGAGGGACGTAAAACATTTGCAGGTCCTGCACATTGTAAGCTTGAAGTGTGTCAAGCTCCTTGTAGTGTTCTCACGGCACCATGGTGATTTGCTAACTCTGATCATCGCTAGGGGGTGCTTGTATTGACGGCCGATTGGAGAACACGGCATTAACCTCATCTTCCGAGTCACTTCCGAAGATCAACATGGGGGCAGACGTCCCCGGGTTGTTGCGTTGAGATGGCCCAGCATAAAATATCTCTTCTTCTTCTTCGGTATAGCTCCCGAAGAAAGGGATGGTGGCGCCGGCTTTGTTCTCCGGCTTGCGACACCTTTTTGTATCCTCGAAATCTGGCAAAAAGTACTTCGCATCTTTGTATTTGCGGACTTCGTTCACGGAAAATGGGTTTAGCTCACCTGTTCACGGAAAAAGTACTTCATACACTGATATTGAGTAGAAGGGATGATGTTGTACTCGTGTAACCAAGGGCGACCGAGCAAGGCGTTGTAGCAGGTCTTGGCGTCAATGATATGGAATTTGATATCTGTGACGAGTAGTCCAAAGCGTAATGTTAGAATCACGGATCCAAGAGTCTGTGACGATTGTGAATCGAAACCGGAGATGGTAATTTTGTCACGAGCGAGGTGTTGTACACTCATGCAGATTTCCTTTAACACCCGAACGTTAAGGAGATTGACGGAGGATCCATTATCCACTAGGATCTTGCCTTTCTTGATATCATGGCAGAGACATATAGGGGACGGTTGTGGTCGCGCGTCCCAAGAAGGAGGTCTTCGTCCCCGAAAGTGATGTCGGCCGTATGCACTTCTTCCAGTTCATCCTTCATCCTTTCCGTGGCGAGGAAGGCTTGGAATTGCTCGGGGTCTTGTAACGCCTTAATTAGTGAATCTTGCGCTTCTTTTGATAACAAGAGGGCATCGAGAATGCTAAGTTGAGAAGGTAGCTTCCTTAGGTGCGCCAGGATATTGTAGTCCACCTTACCCTTCCTGGGAGGGTCTTTGGTAGTCAGCTCTTTCATGACTTGGTCATCTAAAGTGATATCCTCAGTGACCTTTTTCTTTCCCTTATCTTTTCTATTTGCGTGCCCGAGATTCTTTTTCGGGAGCGTGCGATTACGCAGCTGAATGTTTTCGCAGGCCTCCGGTTCCTCCTCTTTCCCTAAAACGGATTCTTTAAAGAGAGGGCCCAGAGCCATTTCTTCATCAGAGTCGCTCCCAAAGGTGAGAACTTGTGACCCTCCGGCGTTAACCATGTAACAGTTGCCAGTGGTTCTGTTGTGCCCGTCGGCAGTATTTCTTCGTTCCCGACGAGTCTTGCATTTCATGCGCTTAAAATGTTGTCGATGAGCAACATATCCATGCCACCATATCCTAAAGGCATCGCACTCCTCCGTGGGGTATGAAATTTTCCGATGATATGCGCAATAATCAGGGTGCCTCTCCGCCCGCATTGAGCGTGTTTTCTTCCGAGGGTGGTAGCTTCATTCCCATTGACATGGCTTTGGCGAACCTCTTCCTCATCTTGTACTTGTTTTTATTCGTATCAGATGTCTTTTGATCTGGCGGGAGTGCTTCGACTCTTTCGTTTAATCGCCTGCGCTTGGCTCCTTCCGATGCAGCCATCTCACGCTCCTGATCGGATTTACTCTTCAAACGAATCTCGTCTAGAAAGGCGTCGATCATTTCATCTATTGGCCATACAAGTTCTGGCTCAGGCTGTGCCCCCAATTTCTCATTGCCAGGAGTTTTCTCATCTTCCGAGTGGGAAATCACATGACAACTCGCCATGTATCCCTCGGAATCATCCGATGAGGTCTCTCCATCATCTTCCTCCTGAAAGACGTGGTTGAGGAACTCTTGCAGCGTGACGGGAGTCCGCGCCTTTTGATTGTATTCTTCCAGCGCGTCGATTTGCTTCTGCAAGTTTGTGCGCTTGTCTCCAGGTTTCACGGGCTTCTTAGATTTCTTTTTCTTCGAAGACTTTGACGGTTGGGCGTGAGTACTTGGGCCATCACCACCGCTTTTGGTAGTTGGGCGCGGCTTCAGCATTCCTTCAATGATCTGGGGTTCCAGCGGGTCCTTCCATTCGACCGCCAGGCATGCATGAAGGTCTCAGCATTCTTTTGGTTCTAGTTGACAGCACGACCTCCCATGGAGCTTCCTCAATAAAGGAACAGGTTGCCCTCGGTGTATCTGCTTTCTTAGGAGCATGCGGCTGTGGTGGGTTCACCTTCCACTTTTCAGACAGCGTAAACTTCCCCTGGAGGTATTGATCTTCAATCCATCCTTTGAAGATGAAGCAATCCTCAATCGGATGACTTACCGTTTGATGGTAAGGGCAGTAGTTAGGGTTATTCACCTCAGTGGGTTGTGGCGGTCGCCTTGGATTTGGCAGGTTTATAAGTCTGTTGCGTACTGCCAGCTCGAATAACCGTTTTGTCTTATCTCGTGGGAACGAGTAGGGACGCTTCATCTTCTCATTATAATAGCGGCGTCTTTCTTCCAATTGATCCGCCGGTTTTGGGGCATTGGGTTGCTGCTGGGCATTCGCGACGAAGGTTGCCTTTCCTTTACCTTTGTCACCCCGAGGCTCGGGCTTCGGGGGAGACGGTCTATGACCCATTTGGTCCATCTGGGCCAACTTGCCGATTAGAGCCTGGAATGTGGTTGGTTTAAAGAACATCATGAACTGGGAGATAGTTGCGTGAGGGTCTAGGGTTCCTACGAACATGCCCACCACGGGCGCTTCCTCAATTCGCTGCTCGCATTTCGACCACAAATTCCGCCAGCGTATAGCATACTGGACCCACGTTTCACCTGGTTTTACCCTGGCGTTAATCAATGCCGTTATTGGAGTGCGTTCGCTGGCGCTCGTGAATCGTTGAGTGAATAGCAACTCCATTTCAGCGAACGTCTTGTTAGAATCGTTCGGGAGTTCTGAATACCATTCGAACGCTGTTTCTGATAAGCTACCCACGAATTGGCGAAGCAACAGTTTATCATCACCGCCGGTGTTACCGCAAAGGGCCCTGAACTGGGCGACATGTTGGTGGGGATTGCCGGTCCCCTTATACATATGAAATTTTGGTATTTTATAACCCGACGGATATTTGATTTGGTCATACCAGCTTGGATACGGCCGTCCCGTTTTTACGACTTGACCAGCTGCCTCAGTCGCATGATGAACCCGGATTTGCTGGGCTATATAGTCGACCAAATCATCCTTAGAGATTGTCTCCTCCTTGGCCGTTGAGAGGGCCGGCGGTGGATTTGACGTTTCTCCCCGGTCGTCTTCAAGAACGATTGGGGGATCCTCAGCGGGTGGGTCCTGTTGGATCATCATTCCTATCATATCTTGGAAGAGAAGGCTCATACGCTGTATGTTGGCTGCTTGTTCAGCAGCCTCTTTGTCCTTCTTCTCCAATATTCGGCGAAGGAACTCTACGTCGGTTTCTTCCTCCTGGCGTTCGTCCGAGGACGTTTCTGGGTTTTCTTTTGGCCCGGTAAGTGCGGCCATAGCATTCATCATTTCCTGGAGCTTGTGCTGTTGCTCCTGAGCTTTGGTTACCGACCGTGTAAGCGGTCTATGACCTGTAGACGCACGGCCGTTTTCCTTTCCTAACGCCATGTATACGGTATGGACCATCATGCCCGCAGACTTAGGGCGTCTGGGCTTAGTGCCTTTAGCTGTCGTTGCAGGCTGGGGGATCTTCTCTGGCTTCCTCCTTTTATGAGCAGTGGAAGTTGAGGGGGCCGTTGTAGTGGGCACCCATACAGCCTTTCGTTGTTTAGCTAGGTAACTGGCTTCCTGTTGGATTTTCAGCTTCTTGTGCTGGCGGGAGATGTTTGGATCGATCATCGAGTCTCGGGCCTGCCGCCAGACTTTATAGATTCGGGAGGACAGCCGTTGAGGAGATTGGGACTGTTCTGTTTTTACTTCTATAGCTCTTTTCAGCGGATGGGGAGATTTCTTTAGCGCCGCGGTAGGAGAATTCCAACACACCCTATTTAGCAACTCAAAGTTGTTCCCAGTTGGAACAGCAGCATTAACTTCTGCCATCGAGGCTGGTGGAGTTAGCCCAGAGGGGGAGTTGCCCCCAGCCTTCCTTACTCGGTGCCAGTGGCGACGTCGAGCGTGTCGAGCGGACGGCGTTGGTTCAGCGGTGAGGATAGCTTCGTCTTGCCCCCTGTGTAGGTGGGGGGTCACTGCTGGTGTCAGCGTGTTAAAGACTGATGTCCTTTGGGTAGCGGGAGCGGGAGCTGGAACATTCAATCTCGTAAAGACCGATTTTTTGGCAGGAGAAGCCGCCTTGACGACTTTATGAGCAGGGATGGCTATCCTTTTCGGAACAACCTTCTCTGGGATTGCAGGCTTCATCACGGGCCCACATGAACTTTGGCCCAGTCTGGCGAAGACCGAGGAGCTGGAGCTGGACGACCCGTTGAGGGGGGCCGCGGTAGTAGCAAGCCGATCAAAGACCGACTTCTTGGTAGCTTCTGGTGTTGGTGCAGAGGTGCTGAAACTCATCGATGGGAGCATAGTCCCAAAGAACAATCCGGTAGTGGCCTGAGTCACCTGGTCCACCGGCATCGTGAACAAGGAGGCCGCTTGGGGCCCGTAGGTTATGCCTCCAGATGAGGCGGAGCGTGAGTTGCAGTTGCAGTTGGAACACTTCAAACAAGTAGATGCCATTGATCCTTTTGCTTTCTGCAATAAGCAAAACGCCAAATCTTAGTACCTTGTAACCCAAGGGCAACCATTAGCGAACCGTGTTTGGTTCGCGAGTCACGACACACGAAGTGTGGAGTGGAAATAGGAAAATGTCCCATCGGGCGTGCCAGAATCTGTTCCCCTCCGAAGGACGGTGCGACTAGACGTCTTGCCTGAAATCCGGGGGCAGATGCTAATTGGGGCTATCTGTCCACCTCTCCGAAGATGCCAAGTTGATTTATGGCACCATGTATCGAAGGTTTGAACGGATGCGTCCGATGTAGCAGACTTCGTCAGATTCCCCCTCGCTTGAGAAGTTTTTGATTGTGGGGAAGCTCTTCCCTGCAGGCGCAAGCCCCTGCAGTTAATTACGCTACCGCATTGCGGTAACAACTTTCTCCTTCTCCAGATGGTCACTTCGTGTCGTATGTGTTTGTTTTGTGTTTTGTTGCCCGTGGATTGTATACGGAGACTGAGTTATGTCGTCGCCCGTAGGGCGTGGACTAGTCCAAATCCGTATTAACTTAGATTTGGGTTTGGGGGTTTGGGTTTAAGGATACGTTAGCCTCATTTGAGCCTAAGATCGACTTAAACGTTTGTTAAGGATACGTTAGTCTAGTATTTTTAGACTAAGATCAACTTAACGGGATCGTTTAGATCCAGCAAGAGAACAACAAAATGGGGGGCTCTGTTGTTTAGTTTAGTGACGTTGCGGTCGGTAGGTAGTTTAAGGACATTGCGGTCCATGGGTAGTTTAAGGACATTGCGGTCCGTTTTTAGTTTTAAGACATCTCGATCAAGGTTAAGGACGTCATAGTCCATGGGTTTAAGGACTCCACAGTCCGTTGTTAGTTTTAAGACATCTCGGTCAAGGTTAAGGACGTCATAGTCCATAGGTTTAAGGACCCCACGGTCCGTTGTTAGTTTTAAGACATCTCAGTCAAGGTTAAGGATCTCATAGTCCATGGGCTTAAGGACTCCACAGTCCGTTGTTAGTTTTAAGACATCTCGGTCAAGGTTAAGGACCTCATAGTCCATGAGTTTAAGGACCCCACAGTCCGTGTCAATGTGTGGTCATTAGGACCCGTCACCTCTTTGAAGACGTTGAGGAATTACAACGCCACATATCAAAGGAGTGAAGAGATGTACCCTTGAACCAGGGTGGATTAAATAGTCGTTGACCCAATTTGGGATCAAGACTAATTAATTATGTTATGAGCCCATTAGCCCAGTTAAGTCTGAATTGAGGACTTATGGCCATCTTGGGCTAAGTCCAATCATGTTTGGAATATTGGCTTCCAGTTGGTCCATTGAAGAAGAGGCTTTGCCTCTGGCCATTAATTCAACAGTGTTGAACACTGGGATCAAGTTAGTGTTTTAACACTAAAAGACAGTTGGTGTTAGACACCAGCAACAGGGGGTTCAAATTAGTGTTAAACACTAGAGCAAATCAGTGTCAAACATTAGCAGCAAAGGCTTCAAATTAATGTTGAACACGAAGAAGTTTAGTGTTAAATACTGCAAATAAAGTTCGTTGATTAGTGTTGAACACTAAGACCAGACAGTGTTTTAACACTGGATCAAGGGGTTCTAATTTAGTGTTAAACACTAAGGCAAGAGGGGTCACGTGGTAGCACGTGAGGGCGCCCTCCCTTTATTTGTTTTGCTGAGAATATCGCATCTTTTGGAGCATCACGTGCCATCACGTGACGGGCATTTAAATGCTTGTATGTCGAAGCCTCTGCCAAGGGTCACGTGGTTCACGTGAGGCACTGCCTCAAAGGGCCTTTTCTGTGGATCTTTTCGGGTGTCACGTGGCGGCACGTGACCCTGCCTCTAGGTATGTTTTAGAAGATCTATTAATCCCTTTCAGGAATTAAATTCTTAGTAGGGTTGAACCCTAACAATAATTTTAGAGGAATTAAATTCCTGTTGTTTTAATAGAACTACGTTCTTAACTAGGGTTAAACCCTGATTCTGTTCATTCTGAAGGAATTAAATTCCCAAAATATAGGGTTAAACCCTAATTTTATTTTAAAGGAATTAAATTTCTATAGTTCTGTGAGAATTAAATTCTCATGCTTCCATTCCCTCTCTATGCTTTGGATCTGCATGGCAGGATCTCAACCCATTGAGAATTAAATTCTCAACTCAAGGGAAGATGTGCACTTTACAGATCCTCCACCAAATAGAAAACTAAGTTCTTCTGTTCTTATATCAGAGTTAAACTCTGTTGAGAATTAAATTCTCTTTTTCTTTCAAAAAGCCTTCCCTCTCTTACCTAGGGTTTTCTTTTGCAGAAGATCCAAATTCCTCCAAAGTATCAAGGCTCTCCTTTTGTTATGTATCGATTCCTTTTTGCATCTCTCTTTCTGTGTGTCTCTTGGCTCCTATTTATAGGAGAAGCAGCCGAATCAATTAGTTTTGGTGAATCTTTCATTGAGAGATTTAATTTGTATTCACCATTCGTTTTAGACCTTTGGATTATTATGTGAATTTTAATCACCATTGGATTTTAAATCCAGAGATTCTCCTTTGTTATTTCGGTTAGATTTTAAGGGGAAATCTTTCCAAGTTCAGGCTTTTTCCATAGATAGGTGATATTTAAGAATCTTTAAATCTTTAATTCAATCGGTTCCTTTGGAATGATTTGAGAGGCCTTTTCTCAGAATTTAATTCTGTTAACAGATAGGCTTTGAAAGCCGGTCACGTGTGGCCACGTGACCCTTGGTCACGTGTGGGCACGTGACCCTCTTGGAACGAGACCTCTTCTTCCTTTTTGTGCTCTGCCTTCTGGCTACCGCTTAGCCGTCATGTGCCACCACATGACCCCTGGTCACGTGTGAACACGTGACCCTCGCCTGGAGCCTTTTTCTTGATTTGATTAGGGAATTGAGTCTGCTGCTTTTGAGTGTCACGTGCCAACACGTGACCCTGGTCACGAGCCAACACGTGACCCTGGTCACGTGAGAGCACGCGACCTCTTCTGAAGTCTTTTCCTTGATTTGATCAGGGAACCGATGTGCCTTTGAAGCCGCTTTTAAATGTCACGTGCCAACACGTGACCTTGGTCACGTGGGAGCACGTGACCCTTTCTGAAGCATTTTCCATGATTTGATCAGGGAACCGTTGTGCCTTTGAAGCCGCTTTTAAATGTCACATGCCAACACGTGACCTTGGTCACGTGGGAGCACGTGACCCTTTCTGAACCCCTTTTCTTTGATGTAGTCGGGAAGCTGAATCTGCCTTGCCGATGCTTTTAGGTGTCACGTGCCAATACGTGATTGCTGGTCACGTGTGAGCACGTGACACTTTTCTGACGCCTCTTTCGTAGGCTTTCCTGATTTTAAATCAGGAAACACTCTTCTACACCATAATTGGCTGGTACTAATAACTCTTCACTCGCACAAACTTTGGATCTGTTTATGAAACATTCCATGCAAATGTCGGCTGATATGAAGTCTTCTATTGATACCCTAACAAAAGACTCCGCCTCCCACGGTGAGAGTATTAAATCAATAGAAAACCAAATTGCACAGTTGAACGCCACAATGAGTGCGAGAGAGAAAGGGAAACTCCCATCTCAACCCATACCTAATCCTGGCCACTCACAAAGTTATAATGTGAGTGTCGTTACTACGTTGAGATCGGGAAAAGTGCTGAATAACCGAGTGGGTGAGCAATGTGATGATGTTAGTGACACCAATGATACCCCAGCTTCTTCTTCTTCCCCTAATTCGTAATCTCCCACATTCTTCCGAGCCTATTCTCCGTTTTCCCAAAGGCTCGAACCCTCAGCCCACTTTTCCCAATCTATCTAAAACGATCCCCATTCCAATTCTGGGATCCACTCCATCCCCACAATCCTCTCCAATGTTGGACCAAACCCTTATTGATAAAACACCTTATCCAAACAGGTTAAGAAGCAACAGACCAAGTCCACAAATGGTGAAGATTGTGGAAATTTTTAAGCAAGTTAACATGAACATTCCTCTCCTAGATGCTATTCAAAAAGTTCCGTCATATGCGAAAATCCTAAAGGATTTGTGCACTAGGAAGAGAAAAGTTCAAGTACCTAAAAAAGTTTTCCTTACGAGTAATGTGAGCACTGCTTTTACACAACAACTACCCAAGAAACGAAAGGACCCTGGAAGTCCTACAATTTCTATTTCTATTGGGGGTAAAAATATCAATCGTGCTCTACTCGATTTAGGTGCTAGTGTTAACTTGCTTCCGTATTCTGTTTATGAGCAATTAGGGATCGGAGAGTTAAAACCGGCGTATTACACTCTTCATATGGCCGATCGATCTATCACCCAACCAAGGGGTGAGCTAAAGGATGTGTTAATCAAAGTCAGGGAATTTATATTTCCTGTGGACCATATCATTATAGATACACAACCTGTGGCAAACCCACGCAATCAAATCCCGGTAATACTCGGTCGACCCTTCCTAGCAACTTCCAACGCAGTAATCAATTGTAGAAACGGCTCTATGACCCTATCCTTTGGAAAGAAGTCAATTGAGCTTAACATTTACAAGTTGGGAAGTGAACCCTCCGAACCCTATGCTCATGTGTGTTCTGTCGAATTAATGGATGTCGACAGCAGCGAATTTGATCAACCTCATGATACTGACTCTTTTCATATGTTGTTGTTTGACCCAACCATGTATTATACATACACGGACTCTTCCACCGAGTTGTCCGGGTCAACATCTAACGCTGATGAGGAACTTTTTATAGAGTCTGACGATCACCCCATTTTTTCTGATGACATTATTCTTCGGGGTATCGATGAAAGCTTTGAGGAAATTTTCGCTGATGAACTCGCATTTTTAAAAGATACGGGTGTTAAGATGAATCAACTCCAAGATAAAGAAATTGAACCTCCACCCCTTCTTCTGGACTATCATGATAATGTGAGTAATCCATCATTACTATCACTGTGTCGTCTCTCCAAATAGAGACGCAATCCTTTTCCATTACACCTCTTATCACCTCCCCACTTCTTCACATCGAAAGGTGACATGTTCTTCCACCAACCTTGGTGCTTCATCGATAAATTTTTTGAATGGTTGGTGTTGACCTTCGGTCTTTGCAAAGCTTTGCATTGACCAATAACCTTGACCCCCTCGTGTGATTTTAAAAGATTAACATTGTTTAACTCAAGTTTGGGGGGTATATTTTGGCTCTTGAAAGAAAAAAATTTTTTATAAGATTGTGAGCCAAAAATAAGTTTGGGGGAGGATTTCACTTGCATTATTTCTTGTCCCCTTTCTCCTCCCAAGTCTACAGGATTTGAGCTTAACGGATGACATCAGTGAGGACACTGCTGTAAACAGGTTTGGGGGAGGTTTGTGCTTATTTACGCATCAGTTTGCATCATACTTTGCATAAGCATAACATTTTCAAAAAATTTAGAAAATTTCTTTTATAACAAAAGAGTAGAAAGTGAAAAATTACATCCAAAAGATAGGAATAGTTTAAGAAAACCAAGAAAATTAGAAGTTTTCTTAAACGAACTGGTAATAAGTAGTTATGAGCTGTTGTCCCAAGGGTTAGTAAGATGAAGGAAGTCACTAATCTGAGGATAAAAATAAGTCTGAAAATTAGTTTCTATTCTGGAAGCCAAACATTTGATTGTTAATACCCTACAATATGCACTTACACACGTCTTGAAACTCGGGATAGTAGATGATACCTTGAAATGCTCTTGTCTAAAAGCCAAAGTATGAAGGAAATAAAAATGAATAAAATATAAAATGGTGAAGAAAAAAAAATGAACACTGGTTTTGTTATCGCCAAGGCAGCAATAAAAAAATATAGCGAGGGTGCTTCGTCACCTAGTGTCTTAAACTAACTGGTTTGGGAGTCACTGCTAAGCCTTAGGTGGCGCAAAGCGAGAAAAATACTATCACCTAATCAGCAAGCACATGAGTAATCGGTCGGTTAGTACCTCAAGAAGTATTAACGGTCGCATGAAAATGTGTGAGAAAATCTAAACATTCATCAAATTAAAAAGTACTTAGGTAAATGGACAAGATTATGATAGATTGAATTGAATTCTCCAATGGTAGGGATGTTCCATTACACACACGTAGGGTTATATGATCGATGTTTGTATGAAAGGTAGGAATGAAGAATAAAGATATTGTTTTATTGAGAGATGATGTGATTTCTAACATCTTTTCATGACTATTAAGATAGGGCTCATGACAACTGAAAAGCAAGTGTAGTTGGAAACTCTAAATTTTCAAAGTATTTCTTTTACTGTTTTTATCTTTATATGAAAATTTCACCATCTCTCTTTTATAGGATTTTGTGGGTGTAATCCTGTCACGACCCAAAAGTATGGAGCATGACCGGCACTTAGACTACGAACGTCTCAAGGCGTACGTATGCTAAGTAAGCCGAAACCCAGAAATTCAAACCAAGAGAAGTAGTAGAGAATAGGAAGAACCATATCAAATCAACCTGTATGCAATATAATATACAACGCCTAAAGGCGAGGATCACAACAGAAATGTAACTCAACCAGCAAGAACCCATGGAAAAATAACACGCGACTCTAAGGTCGAAAGAATAAGTATCACTGGTCTCTATCTCAAATAAGTACATGTTTGGTTGATGGAACTTCTAGATACAAATGAAATATAATATACAATGTATAATGATGGGTAAGATACAATAACCCACCTACTAGCAAGTCATCCGAAAGGTACAGTGCCCGCAAAGCCGTAATGAAATCCGTACGGCAACACCTGCAAGAAACTGGGGCACAACGGGGGTGAGTTGCCAACTCGTGAGTAGAAAAAGATCTACGAATAGAAATCGCATGTATGACGCAATCCAAGGTCATACGATCAATATATATATATAATCCTCAAATATATAACCAGCAATCTCTAATTATGTCTAGGGTAAATATCTAACCCCAAATGTAAACCCATGTGTACATGTCAGTGCATCAGGTGACAATATATCATATGAATGCTGTATGAATGCATGAAACAGAATGCATGTGCTGAAGAAAACTGCTTTTGTAACCTTGTGAGATTTCTGTATTTTTAAAATGAGGTATCACGATGAAATCAGCATAAAACAGTGCCTAGCATCAGCACAAATCATAAATCTCAAAGTCTCGATATCTCTGTATCACAATCTATGTACCTCAATATCTCAAATCTCAATGTCTCAATCATAATATCCAGGGCGCCGTCAGTCCAGATCGGTCCCTACCATCCATCTCATGACTACGACGGTATCCTCCGGATATCCGACGTGTCGGGTAATATCACCGGTCGGTCGTGCTCCCCTGCCAGGCTCAACGCCATCATCTGCGATCCTCTTGCCCCGGGGTACCGCACCGGGCCCACCATGTACCCGAAACGGTTCCTCCACTCCTCGAATCGGGTCTCAAAATCCATCAGCAAACGCATGGTGGACGACTCATACATCATGAAAAAACCGCATTTTTATTAAAAAGAGAAAGCAGTTTATATGTATGTTTTGCGGTTTTCCTCCAAATCCAGAAAACATCATGGAAACCCGAATCCAAATCATCAATAGCATGTGAAATCATGAATATAAGCATGAGAATCCATGAATGCCGCATATAATGAGCAACAGTATGCATGAAGTGACAAGCGATAGCTACAATGTCAAGCTAACATAATAAGCAAGCATACTAATATCATGTCACTACTAGCTAGCAAGCTAAATCAAGCAATAATATTTTCTAAGTGTTTGTGACATGGCAATTACCGATGAAGATGTGTGTGCGGCAGAAAATAAGTGTATGTGGAACATACGCATCATCGGTAATGGTGCCGGTGTCCTAACAGCATGATAGCAATAATGGAATATAAATCATGACAGTATGCGATGCAGAGCAACAATAATAATATGCGGAAGCTGAAATACTGACCACCATGATCGCTAAACTGCATCTAATGTCATAAAGGTCATATAGCTACACCACTACAAGGCTGCGCTAAAGCTAACAGTAGGTAAAGGGAACCGCCTAACCTCTGAGTCGATATATATATATATATATATATATATATATATATATATATATACACACACACATATATAGTCGGTGATCCCGCCTCAATCATATCACATCCGATACTATATCTCTATAATCGGTCATTCCCAAGTCAAGTAGGCGGATCAAACATCAAAATATAGCTCGTACATGAATCCGTCGTACGGCATCCCCAAATCTGGGTACGGGCCAATATTACATCCGTCGTATCATACATCTGGTATTTTCTGTATCAAATATCATTATCTGGGTACTGACCTATGTCTAGTACAATTCTAACATCATCATTATGATCAAGCTCTGACTACTGATCAACAGTCTAGTATAAATCGATATTATCATCATATATCATCACAAGGGTATACATCGCCCAAGGCGGCCTATCACAAATATCCTGTCATATCATATCATGTCATATCCTATCGTGTATCATAATCACATGTCGATCACTTAATATATTTGTCACCATTCCTATGGCATCATCATTACCAAAATCCTCTAAGGTATTAAGATGTACCTAAATTATGAATTTTACCATATCACCGATATTGTAATCCAGATCAAACTCATCGACTCATATCAATCCCATGTGTCATCCTCAAATCCATATGTGAACACAAAATCCCAAACCCATGTGAACACATATCTATATAGAATCCCATAACCACATATGAAATATGGATGTATGCAAGCATGTATATGTGTGTATGTATGTGTAGTGCACCCAATACCGTAAGGTTTCGTAACCTTTCACCAATCCGACATACCAATCTCCATTTAAACATCTAAAATAATCCCAAAAACATATAATATTTATAGGTGTGTATACGCATCTGTATACATCACCACGGACTGCGGGGGTGCTATACGCCATCCACCCGACTTCTCCCCGTAGACATAAATCTACTCATCTAGTTATGTGTGCCGGTGCTGATGTCGCCGTTTGCATCTCCAACGCCTCGACGTCACGTGAGTACCTACAACAATATCACATGCTAAAACACATGAAAACCATGTCGGAAACCAAAATGGTGCACACTACGCCCATAGGTAAAAACCTGTGACCTTGTATGCAAACGCAGCCAATATCCACTGTCGTCGACGTCCGAATGCCACCCGACAGATACGAATCATCGAATATCAAAATCCATACGAAAACACGTCGTAAAACATACGCCAACTCACGAAAATGAACCCAGATTTTACCCTAACAGGAACCAGTCAAAACTAGACATGCCGGGGGTCAATTTTACATGAAAAAGGGGCTGTGCACGCAAAACGAGGCAGTTTTACACTGCCCTGGCCGCAAATTGCGGCCAGAATGACAAAATTTGCGGCCGGGGTTTTGAATTGGTGGCTAGGGCTTTGGGTAGTGGTTCCAGGGTGCCTGCACAGCTCACTGACATGTCTATTTTTCCCTAGAAGGTCCCGGGTGAAAGCAGGTTCCAGAAAGGTCTCAAAAATCGACAAAAATGCCAAAATACGCCAAGTCGAGCAACTCTGGTAACTTACTGGAAATTTGAGGTATTCTAGGGTTAACTGGTCTCAACTACACCTATTTAGGTTATACTAACGATCAAAACCACACTTGGTCAAGTCTCACTCAAGTTTTGCCTAAACTAGCACAATATCACAATAAAATAGTAACTTTCAGATATCTAACCAGAACTGGGCAAGAACTGAGTTGGGATGTGAGATTATACCTCAAGGAGGTCCTAAGATGAAGGAGAAGGGAAGATCAAGATGGAGGAAAGGTTGTGTGGCTGCTGAGCTACTCCTGTAGAATCTGCTGATGCTGATTCTGCTTGTTGTAGCTGCTGCAACTCAAGCTGCTGCTGCTGCTATTTTCTATTTTTTTTTTTGTTGTTGATGAAGTAGCAGCTAATGAAGGGGTTTAAGGTATTTGTGGTGAAGTGTTGGAGGTGTTTCAATGATGCTTGGGGCTATTTCCTGCTGCTGTAGCAGCTGAGGCATTTGGGGCTGTTTCAGGTGTTTTGTAAAGGTGCTGATGCTGGAGTTGTGATGGCTGTTGTAGATGGCTGAGGGTATTGCATTAGCTGAAAGGTAGGGGCTGTTGAGGTGTTGGTAAGGGTGTATAGGTGTTGTTATGTGGGGTGAAGTGTGAGGTTTATGATGGTGTGGTGGTGTGTGAGAGATGTGAGTGTGAGTGAGTGAGAGGGAGAGGTGTGAGAGGTAAAAGTTTAGAAGTGAAGGGTGATTGTGACACTACCTAGGAGTCATCTCCCTCTCTCTCTTAAAAGGAACAACCATCATGGTGCTCTCTCTCTCTCTCTCTACACAAGGTCAACCTCCACCTAATTACCCTTAACAAGGCTAAAGGTCATTAATTAAGCCCAATATCATAACCAATTGGTTCAAGTCATCAAGGTCATCTAAGCATGGTTCACCCTAGGCTTGTCATGAGTCCAAAACAAGAACAAGTGTAACAAGTGTAGAAAATGTTATGTGCACATTTTTGCACAAAAGCCAAAAATACAAATTAGCGATTTTCAATCGCGATTAACATTAAAATACCATATAATCCATCATAAAAACTGCAAAATGGCGTATGCCCACAAAATAAGCTATTTTAGAATTTCTATAATTTTATCCGGAATTTTCACCATTTATTGATATTTAATTATACCGACTATTAAAATATTCATTAAAAATTAATATTAAATTCTGGAATTTCCCAAAAATAATATTTTATTTTTTTGAAATGTTACAGTCTTCCCCCCTTAAAGAAATTCGGTCCCGAATTTAAATTTCAACCCCCAAATTCTAAAACATTTCAATAAAATGTCCAAGTCAACGGGGCTCCGAAATCATCAATCCATAGAACGCATCATAGCGCAATACATGCGCATGCGTGACGAGCAGATAACTCGAAAACAAAACTCCGTCAAGCATCTCGCAATCATCGGAGTCAAGGTAAAACACGAATGCCAAATCTAAGGCAAAGCCAATATGCTATAATCGGAACTATGCATGTAAATACCAAATCCGTGCATGTAAATATCTTAAGGAAATGTATGCCAAATTCTTTGAAATCGATGTGCAATGCACATAACACTGCACAGTGGTGGACGTCTCTATAAGAAAATAATCGTATATGTATATATCTTTTGTTTAGTATGCACAATCCGCCGTTTAAAAACAAATTTAGAAGGGTTTCCTCATTTTAAATGTCTTGTGTCATATCGGACACGTATGTAAATAATGAGACTATAGCTCGCTTTGGAAATCCCTTTGAAATCTATCAGTGCATGCAAAATATATCCAGGCACTGTCATCTGACCAGTCCTGCTCAGTATGAAAATCAATCGCAATATCATAAAAGTGTACTGCTCCATAAGGATCAATCCCAAAAAGCGCATATGAAAAACCCTATGCGTCCAGTGCGCACGGGAATCAAAATCCATGAATGTGCCAAGCAGGTGCACAAAAACGGCATCAAGGTGCAACGGTTGTGCACGAAGCATCTGTCAAGGGCAACGTGTGTGCCTGACAGCAAAACAGGTGCATCTTGTAGGGTTCCTAGGCACTCTAGTGAAGACTCACAAGTGATCAAACACGCAAATTTCTAAAAATTACGGTGCCGAGAAAACCTAGAACGGATCGTTAACTAGATATTTAGGCAAAGCAAGCAAGTAAACGGAAATATAGAAATAGGGAAGGGGCTACAACCTTTGTAGATCCGGTCCACCACCTCCTAGGCTCCGTGATGAAGTCCCCTTGCTGTCCAAACTGAATCCCGGACTCTAGCATCGGCTTCATCGGAAAAATGAGCGGAATTGGTCGTCGGCTTCGATGTCGAAGATGATCTACGTCGAATCTCCACAAGATCAAACTCTCACTTCAACAAGTCATGAAACTTGTGAAGAGAACACCCTATACTACTTGGCAAGAGGTAGAGGATGAAGAAATAGAAAGTGGGTTCACTTTAGAATTGGATTTCTCACTTGTTTTCTCAAGTTGCCATTGAACTAGAAAGCTTTTCTTTTTTTAGCTCTTGAAGAAGAAGAAGAAAGATATGATGGATTGAATAATAAAAATGAATAAGAATTAAATCTTATCATACTTTTAACCTTAGTTAAGTGTAGAGAAAAGACCATGGTTAATGGAATGGTTAGGGTTAAGGATAAGAACAAAAAAGGAGACTAAGTCAAAACTTCATGAATGTTCAACTAGCAAACAAAAAATGCCACCATTTCATCATTTATCTTTTCCAAAATAAAAAGATAAATAAAGAAATAGATAAATAAGTAAATGACTAAACAAAACCCTAATCATTAGTTTAAACCATGGTTTGATTCTTTACACTTAACCAAGTAAGCATGTATCATCAAACATGATACAAACATGTGCACAAAAGTATATCACATATACAACTTGCACAATTCAAGTGAGAAAATCGATTTAAAGTGAACCAATACTAGTTAACGCAAAGTAATATATCAAATATATAAATATGCACTAAATCATTAAATCAACACTTGATTTAACGATCCGGTCATATCGGATATAACCGACTAGTATCATATGTATCGGCTTATCGAATCAATCCTTGATTCGATAACTAGGTTATATCGCATATAACCAATCGATACATAGATCGCGAGAATGTAATACGGTATCGTATACTCGAATTATTCTCGGTCCCGCACATATCTCATATGCGCTCCTATTTCGTTTCGCTTGAGCCAGGAAACCTCTGTGTAGGACTCTAAAGACTCGTCAATACGCCGGCAGCAGATGATGATCATATCAAGCACCCACAAGCCGCAAGCGGTCTTCTAAACGTAACGGCCACCCGGGTATTGAGCGATCAGAAGATCGACGAGCAAGCCCGCTTACACTCCTGTGAATCCAACCAGTAACACTTACCGTACAGTCCGGTCTGTTCGTCTGATATGTCACATATCTCGCCTAGGGGTGGTAAACGTCAGACCCCAATAGCTTGATAAGTCATACCGACGTAAGGTCCATAACATTCGTGAAACTACTGATAACTCTTACCAGTATATCACTGCAACCCTGGACAGGGATTTCCTGTTATGGCCAGTCGAGTATAGCGCAACATCAACCCCCAATACCGGGAGAGACGAATCCCCTCCTATCGCTCATTGCCTCCATGTGAATCGGGACTGTACCCAAAAACCACCTGTTTGCACAACTCAGTAGAGCCGTGGTAGGGTGGAAATCAAAGCACAGTGGGAGACACACAAGACTCTATGACGATCTCGGGTCAACAGACTAAGCTGTACCAGTGTCACCAGAGAACTGCCATCTGACGTGAGGTATAATACCATCTGGGAGTTCTCGGCGAGTCCGTTCAGTATACCCAGTCTCCACTGAGCACCCGTATACCATTTCTGATGTCAAACACCAATGGATATGGGATCATCCATTGCCCATCGCATGGGTCGAGAAGATATACGCTAGTCTACTCTGGAATATCGATGCCCCGTCTCGATATTCCCTCGACTAGGAACATTTCAAGGATGTACTCATAGACTATCCAGGCCCCACTAGTATGATCTGCATCACAGTCCTGGAAGTCGAGTACACATCCTAAGGGCTTTATCAACATGTAACAGAGAGACGGAAAGTATACATGTTAAGATAAAGAGCAACCAGATAGCGTACTATCATGTCGAGCAAGAAAGTCCTACCTATATATGTCCCAGCATCCACTACAATATACATCCAATGTACAGTAATGGCCTCTAGGGCATACATATAACTAACAATCTCCCACTTGCACTAGGGCCATCTGTAGCAGTGGTTGCAGTATCTAATACTCAACCATCCCATATGAGTCTCTCTCTGGGAAAAGGCCTTCGTGAGTGGATCCGCCGTGTTGTCCTCTGAGTCTACTCTCCTAATCTCGATCACCCCGGAGATCAACTATCTCCATGATCAGGTGATGCTTCCTCAGAATATGTCTGGGTCACTGATGGGACCAGGGTTCCAGGGCCGAAGCCACACTTCCATTGTCATACAATGGCAGCAACCTAGTTCATCTTATGAACCATTATACACCCAAACTGCCTCTTTGGTAGTATCTTTAATAGCGATGTTACCAGCCTTTATCGTCTAGTTTGCCACGGTACCAAGCTTGGAACTCTTCCAACATACCGTCCCTTTACTGAGGGTAAAGACAGTGCCTGTGACTGACATTCAGTCGTCTTTATCACCCTGGAACTCTTCCAGTGATTCTCCCCAGGATCGATTGATACCATCTCACTACATCTAGTGAGAATCCTAGCATCCAATTACATCTATCTCATAGATGAAAACTCAGGATTTAGGAGGTATCACTTTGATCCTATTTGTAGAATCCTAGTGATAATAGGATATCGACCGATCGTAGTATAGGAAACTCTTTTCCTATCAAGAGTATGTTGTGTACGTACAATACGAAGATGACCACCTTACTCTCTACTACCCTTTTGTATATACAAGGTTCGTCTACCATTTTGATGAAGTCAAACACTTTGACTATCACATCAAAACAGACGTTCCAACTCCGCGATGCCTGCTTCATTATGTAAATCAACTTGCACACGTTTCCGCTGCTCCCACTGTTTACGAAGACCTCTGGCTGTGTTCTTATAGACGTTCTCTTCTAAATCAGTATTTAGAAAAGTAGTCAGGGCACCCAACCACCAGATATCGTAGTCATGGTATGTAGCCGTGGTAAGTAGGATCTGGATAGACTTAAGCATAGCTACTGGAAAAAGGTTTCATCATTATCCATGCCTGGTCGATGACGAAAACCTTTAACAAGTCTAGCTTTAAAAGTCTCAACTTTTCCATCTACACCAAGTAATCTTCTCAAGATATACTTGCTCCTGATGGGGATTTAACCCTTCAGATATAGCAACCAAAGTCCATACTTTGTTGGTGTATAAGGATTCCATCTCAGATCGCTAAGCATCCAGCCATTCTTACAGAGTCCCTACTCTTGATGGCCTGCTCGAAACTAGTTGGGTCATCATCTCATGATGCATTCCTCGCTCCTGTAAGTCGATGTACTACACCCCAATACTTGTGGGGAGGCGGAATTTTCAAAAACGAACTTGTTTAGTGAACGAACATCGACTAACCACTTGAATCGAAGCTAAACTATAAATAACCAAACACAAAGCGTTTCTAAACTACTGTGTTTAGGGATTATACCTAATGAACCAACTCCTTCGTCTTTACGAACTCCTTGTTCTCCTCGGCCTTCTCGAAGTAGTAGAAGATCCACCCGAGAGCAAAACTCCAAGCTTAGCCTCTAAACTTGAGGCAACTAACCTTCTTGGATTGCTAATCAAAGAAGATAGATTGAGATAGAGTGATGGTTATGGATTGTTTAGTCTTACTAACCCTTGTACTCAACTCATGAGAGGGGAGGATTAGTCTTTTGAAGAGAGAGAGCTTGAGGTGAGAGAATGTGTAGATAATAATGAGATGAGATTATTGAGTATCATAATAAATATGAAGCATTCTCTTTTATGAAGAAAAGAATAATACATGATGAATAAGCATGCTTCACAAATATCTAATGGTGATTCATTGTCATGAGTCATTAAGCATTTATTGTGCTTTAATGACATGAATGAATCACCCTCATGACTCACTAATCTCATTCATTGCATATGACACCTAAACCTCCTTAGTCACCACTTCTAGAAGCTTCTCGCATAATTACGAGAACGCCCCTCCAATCCACAAAAATACGGAAAAACTTTAGACTGTAAAAATCCAATAACCGGATACCAGTAACTGGCTTAAACCAAAGCCGACTGGTAAAAACTGTCCGAAAGTCGTACGCGCGTAAACGCACGTATGCGTCCGAACCCTTGTCGTAAAACCATACGACCTCTATATCGTTTCGCCTGGAATAGGAAACTCTCTGTGTGGGACTCTAGAGACTCGACTACTACACTGGCAGTGGGTTTAACCACAGACCGCAAGCGGCACTAGCTGTACGTAACGGTCCCCAGGTAGTTGTCGATAAGAAGGCCGATGAGGAAACCCATACGAACTCCTACTGAGTCTGATGTGACAATCTCCATACAGTCCGGTCCGTTCGTCTTAGACTATCGCATATCTGGCCTAGGGGCGGCAACCGTCAGTCCCCTAATAGCGGTATAAGTCGTGTCGGAGGGAAGCCCATTACACCCTGAGAAACTACTGGAACCTACCAGCAAATCTCGCTTGCCCTGGCCAGGGACTTTGCGTAATGGCTCTCTGACACAGCGCGATATCAACTCCCAATACCGGGAGAGACGAATCCTGTCTAACCGCCACTGCCTCCAAGTGCTCGGGACTGCACCCAACTGCTACCTGTTTGCACGTCTCCTTTGAGCCGTGGTAGGGTAGCAATCTAAGAACAGTGGGACACACTCGAGGCGAAGTAGCAGTGTCAAGTCTGCGGACTATGCTGTACTCATGTCACCTGGGAACTGTTCACTGACGACTGGTATAAAACCAAACAACAGTTACCTGTGAGTCCTGTCCGGTGTGCCCGTAACCTAACGAGCACCTGTATACTATCTCCAGTACGACGTACTGACGGCTGTGGGACAGACCATCTCCCCAACTGGGATGAGAAGCGTACACACTAGTCTACTCCGGAGTATCGATGCTCTGTCTCGATAATCCAACGACTAGGGACCTGAATAAGGATGTGCTTGTAGACTACCCAGCCCCCACTAGTGTGACTGCCATCACAACCCTGGTAGTCAAGCAAGATCCTAAGAGCTCTATCAATACGTACACTCACATATTAAGATAGAAAAACCAAGTAGCATACTACCATGTTTAGCAAGACTGTTATATACATGTGAATATCCCAAGCTTCCATTAAGTAATATACAAACTAGTATGATACAGTAATGGCCTTCTAGGGCATAAACAGTAACAATCTCCCACTTGCACTAGGGCCATGTACTGGCATATCGAAGACCAATGATCTCGAGTAGCCTCTCGAACTGCGTCTGAGGTAGGGCCTTCGTGAATGGATCAGCAATGTTCTCTTCTGAAGCAACTCTCCGAACCTCGATCTCCTGACGATCAATGATCTCCCTGATCAGGTGATACCGCCTCAAGATGTGTCTGGACTTCTGATGGGACCTTGGTTCCTTCGCTAAAGCTATAGCTCCGTTGTTGTCGCAATACAGAGGTATTGGATCAACTATGGTAGGAACCACCTGAAGTTCTGTTAGGAACTTCTTCATCCAGACTGCTTCTTTTGCGGCATCGCAAGCAGCTATATACTCCGCTTCCATCGTCGAGTCAGCAACGGTGTCCTGCTTGGAGCTCTTCCAGCACACCGCCCCTCCAATGAGGGTAAAGACATAACCCGACATAGACTTAGAATCGTCCTTATCACTCTGGAAACCGGAATCAGCAAAGGCCTCCAACCTGAGGTCTTTTCCGCCGTAAACCAAGAACATCTCCTTAGTCCTTCTCAGGTACTTGAGAATGTTCTTAACTGCTTTCCAGTGCATCTCCCCTGGGTCTGACTGATACCGGCTTACCACGCTCAGTGCGTAAGCTACATCTGGTCTGGTGCACAACATCGCATACATTATAGAGCCTACCGCAGAAGCGTAGGGTATAATAGACATGCGTTCCCTTTCCAAATCAGTCTTGGGAGACATCTTTTTGGAGAGGGTGATTCCGTGACAAGCCGGTAGATTACCGCGCTTAGAATCTTCCATACTGAATCTTTTCAGTACAGTGTCGATATACCTGGACTGCGAAAGTCCCAACATCCTCTTGGATCTATCACGATAGATCCGGATCCCCAGAATGTAAGAGGCATCACCCAGGTCTTTCATGGAGAACCTGTGTGACAAGAATCCTATGACAGATTGTAGCATAGGAATGTCATTTCCTATCAATAGAATGTCATCCACGTACAAGACGAGGAATACGACACTTCTGGCTACAACTTTACTATATATGCACGGTTCATCTGGATTTTTGATAAAGTCATATTCTTTGACTGTCTCATCAAAACAGATGTTCCAACTCCGCGATGCCTGCTTTAGTCCATAAATGGACTTAAGCAGATTGCATACTTTCCCGCTGCTCCCACTCTGATTGAAACCCTCTGGCTGATCCATATAGACGCACTCTTCTAAATTTCCATTCAGAAAAGCCGTCTTTACGTCCATCTGCCAGATTTCATAATCATGGAAGGCAGCAATAGCAAGAAGGACCCGAATGGATTTGAGCATAGCCACTGGAGAAAAAGTTTTGTCATAGTCCAAACCAGGTCTTTGACGAAAACCCTTTGCAACAAGTCTAGCCTTATAGGTTTCCACCTGTCCATCTACACCAATCTTTTTCTTGAAGATCCATTTGCATCCTATGGGTTTTACCCCATCTGGAGCAAAGTCCAAAGTCCATACTTTGTTGGTGTACATGGACTCCATTTCGGTCCGCATTGCATCTAGCCATCGTACCGAGTCGCCGCTCTGGATGGCCTGCTGGAAGTCAGTAGGTTCATCACATCTATGATGCAATCCTCTCTATCCCCATCTATGAGAAAACCGTAGTATCTCTCAGGCGGATGAGACGGCCTACTACTCCTGCGGAGGGGTGCGGGAATGTTCTGTTCTTCTTGAACCTCTGGTTCTACCAAACTTTCAGTAGCAGCTTGTGGTTCTGGAATTTCTTCCAGTTCTACTGCGCTCCCACTCTTCTGATTTTCTAAAAATTCAGTTTCTAAGAAGTGGGCATGACGAGAAACAAAAACCTTTTGTTCCTCTGCGTAATAGAAATAATATCCCTTGGAGTTCTTTGGATATCCCACAAGCTTACACTGTACTGAGCGTGCCTCGAGCTTGTCCGAATGCTGCTTTTTTACAAAAGCTGGACACCCCCATGTCCTAAAATGTTTTAGACAGGGTTTCTTCCCACTCCACATCTGATATGATGTGGTAGGCACAGTCTTGGTTGGAACCTGGTTTAAAAGATATGCCGCTGATTCTAGCGCATAACCCCAGAAAGATCACGGTAACTCAGCATGACTCATCATGGATCGTACCATATCTAATAGGGTTCGATTCCGTCTCTCCGATACACCGTTGTGCTGTGGAGTGTATGGAGGAGTAAGCTGAGAGAGAATTCCTTTCTCTTTTAGGTAACCTAGGAACTCGGCACTTAAGTATTCTCCACCTCGATCAGATCTCAGTGTCTTAATACTTTTTCCTGTTTGGTTTTCCGCTTCACTCTTGTATTCCAGGAATTTCTCAAAGGCCTCAGATTTATGCTTCATTAAGAAAACATATCCATACCTAGAGAAATCATCTGTAAAAGTAATGAAGTAGGAATAACCACCTCTCGCATGTGTAGACATTGGATCACATACATCGCTGTGTATCAGTCCTAAGAGCTCGCTCGCTCTTACTCCTTGTCCAGTGAATGGAGTCTTTGTCATCTTTCCTTTGAGACAAGATTGACAAGTGTCATAAGATTGATATTCGAACGAGTCCAAATATCCTTCTCTATGCAACTTAGTCAACCTTCTCTCATTGATGTGACCCAGTCTACAATGCCATAAAAAAGCTTTATTTAAATCTGGAGACTTTCTTTTTAGTGTGTTCTGGACATTAAAAATTTGGAGTTGGTTTAAAACATATATGCCGTTATTTAATGTACCTGACCCAATCAAACCATGATTAAGGTGGATGTTGACAACATCTCTTACAAACGTGAAATAATAACCTTTATTTGATAACAAGGAAACTGATATGATATTACACGTTAAGCTTGGTACAAAATAACAGTTATGTAAAACCAAAATGTGTCCACTCGTCAATCCTAGGTGATAATCCCCGACGGACGCAGCTCCTACGCTAGCTCCGTTAGCAACCTTTAGGGTCATATCACCTTCCTTCAGCACTCTACGGTTTCTCAGTGCCTGCAATGAATTGCAAATATGAGATCCTGATCCGGTATCCAATACCCAGGAAGTAGAGTTGATCGACAGACAATTCTCAATTACAAACACACCTGAAGTCGAAGCCACAGCTTGCTTCGGTTCCTGGTTCTTGGCGTTCCACGCCTTGCAATCCTTCTTACAGTGCCCTTTCCTGTGACAATGGAAGCACTCATCCTGGCCAACTATCGGTACTGCAATATTTTTCTTTCCCTTCCCTCCCACCTTACTAACACCTCCTCTAGGTCTGGGTGCGGCCTTCTTCTTCCTTCCTTTGGCCCTAGCCTTGGACCCGGAAGAAGATGTACCGCCAACAAACATAGCGGGTGTTTCCCTTGAATTCTTCAAGTTGCCCTCTGCACTCCTTAACATGTTCAGGAGTTCCGGAAGTTCAACTTCTTTTCTTTGAAGGTTGAAGTTCAGGATAAACTGGGCGTAGGTGTGAGGAAGGGACTGGAGAATAAGGTCTGTATAGAGCTCATTATCCAAAGTCGTCCCAAGGTCTGCGAGCTCTTCTATATAGCCGATCATCTTTAGGACATGTTCTCCTACCGATGACCCGACAGCCAACCTCGCTCGAAACAAGTTCTTTGAGGTCTCGTATCTTGCTATACGAGATTGCTCTCCATAAAGTTCCTTTGTATGGAGAAATATGCCATCAAGGTCCATATCCTCGTGCCTCCTCTGATGTTCATTGTTCATCGAGGCAAGCACGATGCACTTGGCTTTCGCGCAATCTAAATCCCAGGTTTTGCGGATTTCCTTATCCGCATTGCTGGATTTGGGACCAGGGACAGCAGGTACCGTAGCGGTGAGGACGTACCCTAGTTTGTCATAGGTCAAAGCCATTTTGACATTCCGCAGCCAATCTTTATAGTTTGGCCCTGTCAGTATATTTTTCTCTAAAAGTAACTTAAGTCCAGTCATTTTCAGGGTCGCTGCAATTAGGAGAGAGAGAAGAAAACTCTTTAGTATGATGCTCTTGCAAGTTTAGAGTGGTTTTTAGTTTATCTAAACTGGATGGCTCCCACTGTTTCTCGAATCCTTCCTCAAACCATAAAAGAAGAATTAGCCAGGACTATTCTCACCGTACAATACTTGCTTAACCGTTCAGCCAGGCTGGTGTCGATACTTCGAGCGAGGTTTTCCAACGCTTTCGCGAAGTTCCTTAATTAAATAACCTCTTTTCTCTGGGGGCGTAACCCCGCTGACACTTTTCTGGACACCTACTAGGTTTATAGCATTGATCGTTAAGTGACGAATATCCTGATAAGTAGCATATACTCACAGTAGGATCGGGATCCAAATATCATCGTCTGATAATGCTGTAAGAATGGTACCAACATTCATCAAACTCAAAATGGTATGCATCTCTTTGCAAATTTCAGTTTCTTTAGAAATTCCCGATATAGATTTTTGCCCCATGTTCTTATGATCTTGACTAAGGGCCAACAAATCATAAGTCACATGTCAAGTTCTGCCCATCATTATCCTGTTGATTTGAACCCATCCGTATACTCTTGACTAAGGGCCAAACAAAGTAATACGAGTGTCCCAAACCAACTCATCTATCTATGCAACAAATGAATACCCCAGCAGCTACCAATCACTATGTCTTGACTAAAGGCCAAACAAACATAGCTTGAATACTACTGACCATTCATAAGAAATGACGGAGGGCTACGACTGGTTTTGGCGAAACCGTGAACGTAGTGAACTTGATATAACCGAAGGAACCTGATAGCTTTTAAAAGGAGTGGTTAAAGCTCCGCATTTAAAAATATCTGTTTTTAAAATTAACCGAGTGGTTTCTTTTAAATTGTTCCAACGATTTAAACTTTGGTTTATTTTTTCTTTGCATTATAGATAATGCGTCCCATCATTAACCTATCATTGCAGAAAACAATGAAAATATGACGTCCTCTTATGCCATCTGCATTCCCCACTGGGTCCCGTCATCACCCGTTAGGTTACTTAACTAACGACAGAGCGGGGACTGGGCTAGCGCGGGTGTAAAAAATAAGTGACGTCTAAAATAGCTACAATATATATAGATATTTTACATTCGTCTGACGCAATGATATACATTCCAAAACACAGATAAACTTTATTGGATTTGCAAGAAATCTGTATTTCTTTTGAGCCTGCAAGAAAAGACAGATTACGCAGTTGTGATGAATAGCCGTTACCCCACCCAAGATCCCTACGGGTACGGCAAACTACCCACCCGGCAGTTTGTGTACCCCACCTTGGATCTGTCCTAGGAGCAAAAACAGTAAAATGAAATAATACAACGGTGGCTACAACCGCAACCTGGATGTGCCCCGCAAAATAATATTACAACAAATGAATTAAATAATAACCCATTTCAAAACCCCGGCTATACACCACAACAATCCAATACAGTTCATATGCACAAACAGATAAAATCCATTTCAGAAATGTGCAACCCCCTGCCAACTGACATACTAGCAGTTAGGGGAGGTTTACGAACACATTATACAATCACAGATATAATCCAATATGCAAATACTGTAAAATTTCGATCGATTAAACACCATTAATATTGCTCCAATACTGCTCTGTAAAACTGAAACCTGAGCAAATATTAAATATTCCAGAAAATCCCAAATACTACAGAGAAGCAACACAGGAAATTTGGGTTCCTGACTCGGCAACTCGGCGGCGGAAGCGCGGCGGATCGGTGCGATCTGCCGCGGTTCCGCGGCCGAGTCGCCAATTCAGGAGCCCAAATTTCTTGGGTGTTCTTCTGGTGTCTTTTCAAGCTTTCTGAACTTACCTGAAAAAATTTTTGGACATCATTTTAAAATCAACAGAAACTTGATGTTTTTAGGGTTTTCCGGCTTCGTTTTTCCGTTCGAAATTCGTACAAATTTGCAATTAAGTTATTTATTGTTTAGCGAAGCTCTGATACCACTGTAAGTCGATGTACTACACCCCAATACTTGTGGGGAAGCGGAATTTTCAAAAACGAACTTGTTTAGTGAACGAACATCGACTAACCGCTTGAATCGAAGCTAAACTATAAATAACCAAACACAAAGCGTTTCTAAACTACTGTGTTTAGGGATTATACCTAATGAACCAACTCCTTCGTCTTTACGAACTCCTTGTTCTCCTCGGCCTTCTCGAAGTAGTAGACGATCCACCCGAGAGCAAAACTCCAAGCTTAGCCTCTAAACTTGAGGCAACTAACCTTCTTGGATTGCTAATCAAAGAAGATAGATTGAGATAGAGTGATGGTTATGAATTGTTTAGTCTTACTAACCCTTGTACTCAACTCATGAGAGGGGAGGATTAGTCTTTTGAAGAGAGAGAGCTTGAGGAGAGAGAATGTGTAGATAATAATGAGATGAGATTATTGAGTATCATAATAAATATGAAGCATTCTCTTTTATGAAGAAAAGAATAATACATGATGAATAAGCATGCTTCACAAATATCTAATGGTGATTCATTGTCATGAGTCATTAAGCATTTATTGTGCTTTAATGACATGAATGAATCACCCTCATGACTCACTAATCTCATTCATTGCATATGACACATAAACCTCCTTAGTCACCACTTCTAGAAGCTTCTCGCATAATTACGAGAACGCCCCTCCAATCCGCAAAAATACGGAAAAACTTTAGACTGTAAAAATCCAATAACCGGATACACGTAACTGGCTTAAACCAAAGCCGAGTGGTAAAAACGGTCCGAAAGTCGTACGTGCGTAAACACACGTATGCGTCCGAACCCTTGTCGTAAAACCATACGACCTCTATATCGTTTCGCCTGGAATAGGAAACTCTCTGTGTGGGACTCTAGAGACTCGACTACTACGCTGGCAGTGGGTTTAACCACAGACCGCAAGCGGCACTAGCTGTACGTAACGGTCCCCAGGTAGTTGTCGATAAGAAGGCCGATGAGGAAACCCATCCGAACTCCTACTGAGTCTGATGTGACAATCTCCATACAGTCCGATCCGTTCGTCTTAGACTATCGCATATCCGGCCTAGGGGGCGGCAAGCGTCAGTCCCCTAATAGCGGTATAAGTCGTGTCGGAGGGAAGCCCATTACACCCTGAGAAACTACTGGAACCTACCAGCAAATCTCGCTTGCCCTGGCCAGGGACTTTGCGTAATGGCTCTCTGACACAGCGCGATATCAACTCCCAATACCGGGAGAGACGAATCCTGTCTAACCGCCACTGCCTCCAAGTGCTCGGGACTGCACCCAACTGCTACCTGTTTGCACGACTCCTTTAAGCTGTGGTAGGGTAGCAATCTAAGAACAGTGGGACACACTCGAGGCGAAGTAGCAGTGTCAAGTCTGCGGACTATGCTGTACTCATGTCACCTGGGAACTGTTCACTGACGACTGGTATAAAACCAACCAACAGTTCCCTGTGAGTCCTGTCCGGTGTACCCGTAACCTAACGAGCACCTGTATACTATCTCCAGTACGACGTACTGACGGCTGTGGAACAGACCATCTCCCCAACTGGGATGAGAAGCGTACACACTAGTCTATTCCGGAGTATCGATGCTCTGTCTCGATAATCCAACGACTAAGGACCTGAATAAGGATGTGCTTGTAGACTACCCAGCCCCCATTAGTGTGACTGCCATCACAACGCTGGTAGTCAAGCTAGATCCTAAGAGCTCTATCAATACGTACACTCACATATTAAGATAGAAAAACCAAGTAGCATACTACCATGTTTAGCAAGACTGTTATATACATGTGAATATCCCAAGCTTCCATTAAGTAATATACAAACTAGTATGATACAGTAATGGCCTTCTAGGGCATAAACACTAACAGCTCCCACTGTCATCGAGAAACCGAGGTATCTCTCAGGCGGATGAGGAACCCTACTAGATCGGCGGAGAGGCTGAGGTTCGTCGGGAACTATAGAATCATTTAGTTCTATCAAATCATCAACTGCAGTTTTGTATAGCTGGAACCTTTCCAGTTCTACAGAACTGATCATGCCTCGATCTTGTCCGGATTTTGCTTTAAACATAGGCCGGACAACCCTAAATCTTAACTCGCTTAAGAGATAGGATCTTCCCACACCATATCTTATATGGAGTGGTAGGCAGTGATTTGATTCAAACCTAATTCAATAGGTATGCAGCTTCTCAAGTGCATAACCCTAAAAGGAAATAGGTAACTCAGTAATACTCATCATAGAGCACACCATATCTAATATTGTGCAATTACTCCGCCCTGATACACCGTTGTGCTGTGGTGTATTCAGAGGAGTAACACTGAGAGAAAATCTCATTCTCCTTTAGAATAGTCCAGGAATTCTATGCACAAGTATTCTCCTCCCTGATCTTATCATAGGACATAATACTTATACCCGTATTTTGGTTCTCTACTTCTAACTTACATTCTGTGAATATCTCAAAAGGTTCGGACTTATGTTTCAACAGGAACATATGACTGAATCTTGAGAGATTATCAGAGAATATAATGAAGTATAAAGAACCAGTCCTGGCATGTGTAGACAGGAGACTTTACATACATCATCATGTATCAGTCCCAAGAGTTTACTAACTCTTTCTCTGTTTCTAATAAACAGAGCTATGGTCATCTAATCTTTATGACATGACTGGCAAGTTTCACAAGATGTAAATTCAAACTGATTTAAATATGCATCTAAAATGTAACTTCAGCCAGTCGGGTCGCATTGATGTGACCTAGTCTACAATGCCTTAAGAAGGATTCGTTCATTTCTGAACTCTTCTTCTTGTGTGTGTTCTGTATACTAGGAACTGTAGTTTGATTTAGAACTTCAATGCTTTTAGATAACGTGCCTGAACCGATCAACTTTTGATATAGGAAATGTTCAAAACATTATCCATCAATACAAAATTACATCCTTTCTTTACTAATAAAGAGACTGATATGATTTTGTATATCAGGTTCGGTATCTAATAGCATTTGTTCAGAATCAATGTATTGGTAATACAGGGTGACAATGACCAACAGACTTGGCTGCAACACTTGCCCCGTTTTCTGTCTCATGAAACTTATCACCCGTTCTCAGTTTTTCTACCCTTTTGTAGCCCTATGTAACATATTACATATCTGGGATCCCGATCCGGTATCAAATATCCAGGATTCAGAGGATACTGAGAAACAGTTCTTTGTAATGAACACACCCGAAGATGATGCATCAGCATGCACTCTCTTCGTTTGGGCGGCATAGGTATCTGGGTATTCCCTATTTCCTGCTCTGTCTTATAACAATTATAAGTTGGAGCGGGACCAACGTTCCCCAGCTCAGTACAACAAGCGGGTTCGGTCAATACATCCATATTATTATCTTGATTAAGGCGTGATATGGTCGCTACTTGGAGAGAGAGAGAAGAAAACACTCTGCGTGCGCTCTTGCAAGATCAGATTGGTTATATATTTTATCTAATCAGGATGGCTCCCACTGTTTTTATCAAATCTTCCTTCAAACCTTAAAAGGAAAGACTAGCCGGGATTAATTACACTCTACAAGTTCGCCAATCTTTCAGCCAGGCCAGTTTCGGTACTTTGAGGGAGGTTCCCCGTGCTTTCGCACGGACCTAATTACAGTAAACCTCGTTTTCCCAGAGGCGTAACCCCGTTGACACCTTTCTAGACACCTACTTGATCGGCTAATTGCAAAGTGCAAAACTCTCCCAGGAGTAACAATTACTCGCAGTGGGTATCGGGATCCAACTATCATATAGAAGGTATGCAATCTCATTGCAAATTTCAACACTTGAAACTCCCGATAATGGTTTTTACCCCTAGCACCTATGACCTTGGCTAAGGTCAACAAATCATAGGTACTAGTCAAGTTCTACCCGTCATTTCGTGATTAATTAGACCCACCCAAATGACCCTTGGCTAAGGTCAACAAAGCCACATGACTGTCCTAACTAATCGCATCATATGCGGTGTAGGAAGACATCACATAGCTACCGTACACTGTGCCTTGACTATGGTCAACAAACACAGCACGAATACTAAGTACTCTACTTCCTAAAATGACGGAGGGTTGCGAATGGTTTTTGTGAAAACCTTTAACGCTTTGAACTTGATCTCGTTGCGGAATCAAACGGTTTTTAAATGGAATGTTTTTCGGAGCTTTTCTAGTTTTGCTAAAGGGGTCACTCCCGATAAAGGGATCGTCGGCCCTTTCCTCGTCGAATGAGGTGCGGGATATATCATATATATCGTTGTGCAAAGCAGAAACTATAGAAGCTATCAAAAGACAAACCGAGTGATGTAGCATCTGCCAGTTATTGCTAAAGGAGTCACTCCCGGTGAAGGGATCTTGGTCCTTTCCCTATCGAATAAGGTGCAGGATGTTCTACAAGGAACACCACGATGCAAAGCAGGAACTGTAGCTACCTATTTTATTTTGAAATTCGATTCCACAACATCAATTAGGTTTATTTTCTTTCATTAATGTCATTAATGAATATCCCATCATTAAAATTACCTAAACATCACAGATAAATATGACGTACACTTATGCCATCCGCATTCGCCTCGATGTCCCCTCGTGCACCGTTAGGTTAGGTAACTAACGGCAGAGCGGGGCAGGGCTAGCGCGGGTGTAAAACATAAGCAACGTCTATATAATATATCATATATACTATATACTATATCTATCTGAACAGAGCACAGAACATCGCATGATCACATCCCAGATAACGCAGCAGAAAGAATCATATGAAATATTGGATATACTAGGACGTCCGTGCTTTCAATACGAGCCAGTATAAAACACGGATTCCACGGTCGTGATGAATAGCCAATCCCACACCCCTAGACCCCTACGAGAGCGGCAAGCAACCCTACCAATTCTAGGGTTAGGAGACCCGGACTCGACTTCTCGAGTTGGTCTCCCACTGGACCCCAGAACCCGGTTACTTGTGCTCCCCTCCTTGGGTCTATCCTAGTGCAGAAAAGTAAATAATATACATCAACGGTGACAACTTCCGCAACCTGGAAGTGCCCCAATAAAAGAATATTACATACAAGTTTTTACATGAATGAAAATGAAAAAACACTCATCTCACATAAAAAAAACCCGGCTATTCAAACGCGACGATCCAATATAACATATCTAGCAACACATAACATCACATGTCATCAACGTAAGTAAATATGTCCATCCCAATTGTCGTTGACATATAGCAACGAAACCGGCGATATCACATATTACACTTACGGTCACAGAAAAGAAAGTGTAAAACTACAACAGTTGGAATCCGCAATCTCTTTAGACATCGCATGCCTAATCAAATGAATTCTTTAGACATCGCATGCCTAACAATTAGAAACCCCGCATTTTAGTCTCGTTATCGAAAACACTTTTCAATGCCAAGTCGGGTAATACAACAAGATTCCCGACATCCTGATCGAATACTCGTCGCAAACTTCAGTAGACGGCCGCACCCCCGATACCGTCGACAAAGTGCACCAAGGCGGAACACCGCTACCGCGAGCACCCAAACGGATGCTTTCGGCGACGGGGTTCTCCTACAGTCACTTGGTCGGGGCTATGGAGTGAGGCTGTCTATTAAGTTTACCCGGCGAGTATCCGCGTACGCTACGTGATTGCGACGGAATTTTGATCACATCAAAATTCCGTGGCAACCGATCAAGTGAGACTAAACTGCTATGTTTATAATATTCATACCGTTATCTCATAACATTTTGTGAATTCCAAGTATTGTATCACATTCCGGATAAATAGAAAATGCTAAACTTTTCGATCGAACAATCGAACACCCAAGTTTTCCCGATACAGCTCAACACATGAAATAAGTCTAACAACATTCAATTCGTGCCTCAGTACCAACGGTCCAGCCATAGAAGGGTCAAGCCAACGCCTGACATGTGGCACGCCGTACTGCCCCAAACCCGAAGGTTCAAAGGGCAGTTCAAGACGGTCACATAATCGAGTTAAGGTTTGTTGTCTTTTAGAGGGTCCATCGCGTTACTTGCACTACTTAGAATGTCGTTAAACTACGGAAAAATCCAACAATTGGAAATTTCTCGGCAGGGAAAAAGGTGGGTATTTATATCCGGTCGAACTTTCTAACATATTCTAAAATACCCGGAAAAGCACACCGGCAAAAATTAGACAGTCCGATTGAATACACCGAGTCCCCAATACAACCCAGAAAATAAAACTCTGGAACAAAAACTAAAATATTCACAGGAAAACCAGCACTACTTACTAAGAATTACTGTGCAAACTTCGATGCACAAAACGACAACACTGCCGCGGAACCGCCGCACGAGCCATGCTCGTGCCGCGGATCCGCGGCTCTTTGATGGAATTAGTCCATCGAAATTCACAGTAACTCTTAGATTATCCTGCTGATTTTTCTGCATATTTTTAATGTGGAAAAGTCCCCGAAATTAAAAAATGTACAGAGAGCATATTAAGGGTTGGGTTTTCGGGTCGTTCGGACTTCAAATTCCGTCTGGACTTCGCCTAAGGCTCTAGCTAGGCTCTGATACCACTGTAGGGTTCCTAGGCACTCTAGTAAAGTCTCACAAGTGATCAAACACGCAAATTTCTAAAAATTACGGTGCCGAGAAAACCTAGAACGGATCGTTAACTAGATATTTAGGCAAAGCAAGCAAGTAAACGGAAATATAGAAATAGGGAAGGGGCTACAACCTTTGTAGATCCGGTCCACCACCTCCTAGGCTCTGTGATGAAGTCCCCTTGCTGTCCAAACTGAATCCCGGACTCTAGCATCAGCTTCATCAGAAAAATGAGCGAAATTGGTCGTCGGCTTCGATGTCGAAGATGATCTACGTCGAAGCTCCACAAGATCAAACTCTCACTTCAACAAGTCATGAAACTTGTGAAGAGAACACCCTATACTACTTGGCAAGAGGTAGAGGATGAAGAAACAGGAAGTGGGTTCACTTTAGAATTGGATTTCTCACTTGTTTTCTCAAGTTGCCATTAAATAGAAAGCTTTTCTTTTTCTAGCTCTTGAAGAAGAAGAAGAAAGATATGATGGATTGAATAATAAAAATGAATAAGAATTAAATCTTATCATACTTTTAACCTTAGTTAAGTGTAGAGAAAAGACCATGGTTAATGGAATGGTTAGGGTTAAGGATAAGAACAAAAAGGAGACTAAGTCAAAACTTCATGAATGTTCAACTAGCAAACAAAAAATGCCACCATTTCATCATTTATCTTTTCCAAAATAAAAAGATAAATAAAGAAATAGATAAATAAGTAAATGACTAAACAAAACCCTAATCATTAGTTTAAACCATGGTTTGATTCTTTACACTTAACCAAGTAAGCATGTATCATCAAACATGATACAAACATGTGCACAAAAGTATATCACATATACAACTTGCACAATTCAAGTGAGAAAATCGATTTAAAGTGAACCAATACTAGTTAACGCAAAGTAATATATCAAATATATAAATATGCACTAAATCATTAAATCAACACTTGATTTAACGATCCGGTCGTATCGGATATAACCGACTAGTATCATATGTATCGGCTTATCGAATCAATCCTTGATTCGATAACTAGGTTATATCGCATATAACCAATCGATACATAGATCGCGAGAATGTAATACGGTATCGCATACTCGAATTATTCTCGGTCCCGCACATATCTCATATGCGCTCCTATTTCGTTTCGCTTGAGCCAGGAAACCTCTGTGTAGGACTCTAAAGACTCGTCAATACGCCGGCAGCAGATGATGATCATATCAAGCACCCACAAGCCGCAAGCGGTCTGCTAAACGTAACGGCCGCCCGGGTATTGAGCGATCAGAAGATCGACGAGCAAGCCCGCTCACACTCCTGTGAATCCAACCAGTAACACTTACCTTACAGTCCGGTCTGTTCGTCTGATATGTCGCATATCTCGCCTAGGGGTGGTAAACATCAGACCCCAATAGCTTGATAAGTCATGCCGACGTAAGGTCCATAACATTCGTGAAACTACTGATAACTCTTACCAGTATATCACTGCAACCCTGGCCAGGGATTTCCTGTTATGGCCAGTCGAGCATAGCGCAACATCAACCCCCAATACCGGGAGAGACGAATCCCCTCCTATCGCTCATTGCCTCCATGTAAATCGGGACTGTACCCAAAAACCACCTGTTTGCACAACTCAATAGAGCCGTGGTAGGGTTGAAATCAAAGCACAGTGGGAGACACACAAGACTCTATGACGATCTCGGGTCAACAGACTAAGCTGTACCAGTGTCACCAGGGAACTGCCATCTGACGTGAGGTATAATACCATCTGGGAGTTCTCGGCGAGTCCGTTCAGTGTACCCAGTCTCCACTGAGCACCCGTATACCATTTCTGATGTCAAACACCAATGGATATGGGATCATCCATCGCCCATCACATGGGTCGAGAAGATATACGCTAGTCTACTCTGGAATATCGATGCCCCGTCTCGATATTCCCTCGACTAGGAACATTTCAAGGATGTACTCATAGACTATCCAGGCCCCACTAGTATGATCTGCATCACAGTCCTGGAAGTCGAGTACACATCCTAAGGGCTTTATCAACATGTAACAGAGAGACGAAAAGTATACATGTTAAGATAAAGAGCAACCAGATAGCGTACTATCATGTCGAGCAAGAAAGTCCTACCTATATATGTCCCAGCATCCACTACAATATACATCCAATGTACAGTAATGGCCTCTAGGGCATACATATAACTAACACATCTGACATGCACGAAAATCCCGATTTAGTGCATCTGATGTGCACCAAATCGCATCTCATAACATGCGCCCAACATGCGCTAAAATCCAAATCCGGTGCATCCATCACGCACAAAATCATGAAATCCAATATCAAGCGTCGAACATGCGCAAAATCCAATCAGGTGCATAAGTGCGCAAAACAAATGTCGAGCATCACCCTCGAAATCGAAATCCAGTGCATCCAAGTGCACAAAATACATGTCACTGCACTGCAAGCACATATAAACTATACAGAGTGCAGGAACCAAATCATGTGCGTGCGTATGCACAAAATCAACTCAACTGTCTAAAATCGATAAAATCATAAACATTTGAAACCAAGGCACGAAAACGATACCCAGTGCAACAACTGTGTAAAAATCGTAAATCCCCAATCATCAAAACCAAATCATGCGAATAAATCGCCCGACAATACTGAAACAAAGTATGGCGGAGTAGTTCCGCTCAATCACAGCCTCGAAGAATCTCCGGCCAACTGTCGTGATTACTCGTAGCATGTCTCGTCGACGATTCTGAAATCTGGCCTGCTGGTGTGCATAACATGACCACTCCTGGGTCCAAGTCTCCTTTGTGGTTTACCAATCTCACGATTCATTGGCTCATTGGCCCTGTCAAGTGTGCTAACGGGGATGATTCCGTTCTGGCACTTCTCTGGTCATCTCTCGGTTGATCATCGCGACCGCTCGTAAGGCAGCATATCACTGGTGTCGGCCTCTGGCTCTCTGAATAGCACGTGACACATCTGGTCCTAGGGCAAATATCACGGCAGCAGTGTCCTGGAAGGAATCCTGCTCAAGGTCTCTTCCATGTCTCATCCCAGCCAACTGTCCGGAAGTCATCGTCCTTTACTATATCCGCTTCTGGTTCCGGAACGGCTGCATACTCATTGCGACTCCTTCTGGAAGGTATATCCAGTACTCTGCCTCGGCATGCGCATCGCATCTCTGATGTCGACGGAGAAGAACGTCATCATATCTAGATCTGGTACGAACCTCTTACTCCACTTTTCTCTAATGTCGACTGCTTCGGACTCGTCTCGTCGTGGCTGCATGGACTGAGCTCCGATGGCTATCCTCGTATCCGGAGTCTCCCAAGAAAGGCATCCCGCCACCTAGCATCCGAATTAAGTCGAGTCATCCGATCGAGTCGTCAAAACCTCATAATCCCCCAAGTGCTCAACATCTTAGGTACAGTATAATAGCATCGAGTATATACCACAGCATCGGTGGTCCAGCCGTAGAAGGGCAAACCCAAGCCTCACTAATGGCGCCGAGGAACTGCCGTGAACCCTAAGGTTCAAAGGCTTTCACACGGTCATTAAGTCGAGTTAAGGTTTCATTCTTCTAGAGGGACCATAGAATTGCCTGCATGTCTTTCCGAGTACTTTAAACTTGGAATAATAGGTTCCTGACATTCGATCGTCTCTGTCGACTCTCAACGTCTCCGTGTGAAGCTGTCTCTAGCTGGAATCAATCTATCTGATGACCTCGCATTGGGCTAGCAGACAAACCACATGTCCTAGTCATTCATCCTTGGTGACTAGCGACCTTCTATCATCTCTTAGTACGATCTCGTACTGCACGCTGAACCGTGCCTCAATCATCATGAGTAAGCAATACACCAACGGTCATCAAAATCTGGCCGGCCTCTGTCAGTGGCTCAATCCTCTGGTGCTGATCTGCACGTCCGAGTAATCTCATTCAGCGATCCATCCAACGCTCGTGGCGTGAAAACACAGTAAAAAGACACATCTCTACAGTCGTGTGTCGCCGGAATCACGCACTGATCAGTCCTCGTTCGTGACGAGCTCCTGCTGACCGCAACTTTAGTCGTAGCTCTCCCTGCCCGTAATCGTGGCAGCAAAACCATAACTGGTACCGATGAGGCTAGATCAGGAAGGAATATGATACTGAACAAAGAAATGTACATCCTAAGGCTCCTTAAGTGGAGTGGCGTATCGTAAATATGCCGCGGACATACCACGGTACGTCACACTACTTTAGTCACCTATTCCATCAACCAAGGGTCATCCTATACTTCGAAGGTAAAACCTAACACTCTGATACCAATTTTGTCACGACCCAAAAGTATGGAGCATGACCGGCACTTAGACTACGAACGTCTCAAGGCGTACGTATGCTAAGTAAGCCGAAACCCAGAAATCCAAACCAAGAGAAGTAGTAGAGAATAGGAAGAACCATATCAAATCAACCTGTATGCAACATAATATACAACGCCTAAAGGCGAGGATCACAACAGAAATGTAACTCAACCCGCAAGAACCCATGGAAAAATAACACGCGACTCGAAGGTCGAAAGAATAAGTATCGCTGGTCTCTATCTCAAATAAGTACATGTTTGGTTGATGGAACTTCTAGATACAAATGAAATATAATATACAATGTATAATGATGGGTAAGATACAATAACCCACCTACTAGCAAGTCACCCGAAAGGTACAGTGCCCGCAAAGCCGTAATGAAATCCGTACGGCAACACCTGCAAGAAACTGGGGCACAACGGGGGTAAGTTGCCAACTCGTGAGTAGAAAAAGATCTACGAACAGAAATCGCATGTATGACACAATCCTAGGTCATACGATCAATATATATATATAATCCTCAAATATATAACCAGCAATCTCTAACCATGTCTAGGATAAATATCTAACCCCAAATGTAAACCCATGTGTACATGTCAGTGCATCAGGTGACAATATATCATATGAATGCTGTATGAATGGATGAAACAGAATGCATGTGCTGAAGAAAACTGCTTTTGTAACCTTGTGAGATTTCTGTATTTTTAAAATGAGGTATCACGATGAAATCAGCATAAAACAGTGCCTAGCATCGGCACAAATCATAAATCTCAAAGTCTCGATATCTCTGTATCACAATCTCTGTACCTCAATATCTCAAATCTCAATGTCTCAATCATAATATCCAGGGCGCCGTCAGTCCAGATCGGTCCCTACCATCCATCTCATGACTACGACGGTATCCTCCGGATATCCGACATATCGGGTAATATCACCGGTCGGTCGTGCTCCCCTGCCAGGCTCAACGCCATCATCTGCGATCCTCTTGCCCCGGGGTACCGCACTGGGCCCACCATGTACCCGAAACGGTTCCTCCACTCCTCGAATCGGGTCTCGAAATCCATCAGCAAACTCATGGTGGACGACTCATACATCATGGAAAAACCGCATTTTTATTAAAAAGAGAAAGCAGTTTATATGTACGTTTTGCGGTTTTCCTCCAAATCCAGAAAACATCATGGAAACCCGAATCCAAATCATCAATAGCATGTGAAATCATGAATATAAGCATGAGAATCCATGAATGCCGCATATAATGAGCAACAGTATGCATGAAGTGACAAGCGATAGCTACAATGTCAAGCTAACATAATAAGCAAGCATACTAATATCATGTCACTACTAGCTAGCAAGATAAATCAAGCAATAATATTTTCTAAGTGTTTGTGACATGGAAATTACCGATGAAGATGTGTGTGCGGCAGAAAATAAGTGTATGTGGAACATACGCATCATCGGTAATGGTGCTGGTGTCCTAACAGCATGATAGCAATAATGGAATATAAATCATGACAGTATGCGATGCAGAGCAACAAAAATAATATGCGGAAGCTGAAATACTGACCACCATGATCGCTAAACTGCATCTAATGTCATAAAGGTCATATAGCTACACCACTACAAGGCTGCGCTAAAGCTAACAGTAGGTAAAGGGAACCGCCTAACCTCTGAGTCGATACATATATATATATATATATATATATATATATATATATATATATATATACACATATATAGTCGGTGATCCCGCCTCAATCATATCACATCCGATACCATATCTCTATAATCGGTCATTCCCAAGTCAAGTAGGCGGATCAAACATCAAAATATAGCTCGTACGTGAATCCGTCATACGGCATCGCCAAATCTGGGTACGGGCCAATATCACATCCGTCGTATCATACATCTGGTATTTTCTGTATCAAATATCATTATCTGGGTACTGACCTATGTCTAGTACAATTCTAACATCATCATTATGATCAAGCTCTGACTACTGATCAACAGTCTAGTATAAATCGATATCATCATCATATATCATCACAAGGGAATACATCGCCCAAGGCGGCCTATCACAAATATCCTGTCATATCATATCATGTCATATCCTATCGTATATCATAATCACATGTCGATCACTTAATATATTTGTCACCATTCCTATGGCATCATCATTACCAAAATCCTCTAAGGTATTAAGATGTACCTAAATTATGAATTTTACCATATCACCGATATCGTAATCCAGATCAAACTCATCGACTCATATCAATCCCATGTGTCATCCTCAAATCCATATGTGAACACAAAATCCCAAACCTATGTGAACACATATCTATATAGAATCCCATAACTACATATGAAATATGGATGTATGCAATCATGTATATGTGTGTATGTATGTGTAGTGCACCCAATACCGTAAGGTTTCGTAACCTTTCACCAATCCGACATACCAATCTCCATTTAAACATCTAAAATAATCCCAACAACATATAATATTTATAGGTGTGTATACGCATCCGTATACATCACCACGGACTGCGGGGGTGCTATACGCCATCCACCCGACTTCTCCCCGTAGATATAAATCTACTCATCTAGTTATGTGTGCCGGTGCCGATATCGCCGTTTGCATCTCCAACGCCTCGACGTCACGTGAGTACCTACAAGAATATCACATGCTAAAACACATGAAAACCATGTCGGAAACCAAAATGGTGCACACTACGCCCATAGGTAAAAACCTGTGACCTTGTATGCAAACGCAGCCAATATCCACTGTCGTCGACGTCCGAACGCCACCCGACAGATACGAATCATCGAATATCAAAATCCATACGAAAACACGTCGTAAAACATACGCCAACTCACGAAAATGAACCCAGATTTTACCCTAACAGGAACCAGTCAAAACTAGACATGCCGGGGATCAATTTTACATGAAAAAGGGGCTGTGCACGCAAAACGAGGCAGTTTTACACTGCCCTGGCCGCAAATTGCGGCCAGAATGACAAAATTTGCGGCCGGGGTTTTGAATTGGTGGCTAGGGCTTTGGGTAGTGGTTCCAGGGTGCCTGCACAGCTCACTGACATGTCTATTTTTCCCTAGAAGGTCCCGGGTGAAAGCAGGTTCCAGAAAGGTCTCAAAAATCGACAAAAATGCCAAAATACGCCAAGTCGAGCAACTCTGGTAACTTACTGGAAATTTGAGGTATTCTAGGGTTAACTGGTCTCAACTACACCTATTTAGGTTATACTAACGATCAAAACCACACTTGGTCAAGTCTCACTCAAGTTTTGCCTAAACTAGCACAATATCACAATAAAATAGTAACTTTCAGATATCTAACCAGAACTGGGCAAGAACTGAGTTTGGATGTGAGATTATACCTCAAGGGGGTCCTAAGATGAAGGAGAAGGGAAGATCAAGATGGAGGAAAGGTTGTGTGGCTGCTGAGCTGCTCCTGTAGAATCTGCTGATGCTGATTCTGCTTGTTGTTGTTGCTGCAACTCACGCTGCTGCTGCTGCTGCTATTTTCTTTTTTTTTTGTTGATTAAGCAGCAGCTAATGAAGGGGTTTAAGGTATTTGTGGTGAAGTGTTGGAGGTGTTTCAATGATGCTTGGGGCTATTTCCTGCTGCTGTAGCAGCTGAGGCATTTGGGGCTGTTTCAGGTGTTTTGCAAAGGTGCTGATGCTGGAGTTGTGATGGCTGTTGTAGATGGCTGAGGGTATTGCTTCAGCTGAAAGGTAGGGGCTGTTGAGGTGTTGGTAAGGGTGTATAGGTGTTGTTATATGGGGTGAAGTGTGAGGTTTATGATGGTGTGGTGGTGTGTGAGAGATGTGAGTGTGAGTGAGTGAGAGGGAGAGGTGTGAGAGGTAAAAGTTTAGAAGTGAAGGGTGATTGTGACACTACCTAGGAGTCACCTCCCTCTCTCTCTTAAAAGGAACAACCATCATGGCTCTCTCTCTCTCTCTCTCTCTACACAAGGTCAACCTCCACCTAATTACCCTTAACAAGGCTAAAGGTCATTAATTAAGCCCAATATCATAACCAATTGGTTCAAGTCATCAAAGTCATCTAAGCATGGTTCACCCAAGGCTTGTCATGAGTCCAAAACAAGAACAAGTGTAACAAGTGTAGAAAATGTTATGTGCACATTTTTGCACAAAAGCCAAAAATACAAATTAGCGATTTTCAATCGCGATTAACATTAAAATACCATATAATCGATCATAAAAACTGCAAAATGGCATATGCCCACAAAATAAGCTATTTTAGAATTTCTATAATTTTATCCGGAATTTTCACCATTTATTGATATTTAATTATACCGACTATTAAAATATTCATTAAAAATTAATATTAAATTCTGGAATTTCCCAAAAATAATATTTTATTTTTTTGAAATGTTACAAATCCGCTGAAAACCCTCAGGAGACAACACTCTTCCTACTAGGGACACCTAGAGGTTTAACGGCTTGTTGCACGTGCTCAGTGCAATCGTGTTTGCGTACGAAAGTATGCTTAGTTTTCTCCTTTCTTTTTCTTCTTCTCTTGAATAAACTAGTTTGCTCGGGACGATCAAAGATAAGTTTGGGGGTATTTGTTCAGTTGATAAAACTGCATATTTGTTATTACATTTTTCCTACTATTTCTATACTAGAAAAGGTGTTTATTATAATATATGATACATATGAGGGTTTATCTATAAAAATACTATTTTTCATGTGTTGATATATTATAATTAACAGTTGGTAGGAAAATGTATGCAAAGATACCATTGACCAAATCTTAATGGTGAAATTAATATCTCAATAAAACAAAACTCCACTAATATTATTTGTTGAGATTGTGCAGAATTTTTCAGGGCTAAAATTCAAGGGAATCAATGTTGTTAAGAGCAAACCTGCCTAATTAAGAAAACAAACTAAGAAATCAAGTCTGGCAGAAACAAAGAAAAGATTTCCAATTTCCAAAGGTTCCAGAGATCGCCATGTGTCACAAGGAGAAAAGCTTAGAAGACCAAATCCACCGATCCATACACAAGGCCGCGGATCCGCGGTCAAACCAACCTGTTGACTGCGGATCCGCCGCGTGGAAGAGGGCTTATGAGCTGGATTTTGGATGGTAGAATCTTAATTGTTGGCTTCCAAATTTGGAGGCTAGGGTTCTGGCTTTTGGAGTATAAATATGGACCGAGAGCCTCTTGGAAAAATTATCAAGTCGATGAGATCACGAATTCCAAGACGGCTCATGCATCCAGGCTGATCATCAACGGTTCATCTACCTCCTTAGAAGAGATCGAGAAGAAAACTAGTATTTGTAATCATTTTCTAAGGGAACAAAGTGTAATGAGTTTTGTTGATTAATAAAGGTAGTTCTTTTTCGTATTCTATTTCTTTGTAGTTTCATTATGAATTCTCTCTCCGTCTCTTTTTCTCCCAACATGCGCGAGTAATTCTCCCCTCGTTTGGGTTCGTAGGATTAGGGTAGGTTAATGGATGATGAAAATACTTAAACTCTTTTTACGTCCTATAAAGTTTATAAACTTTATCAAAAGAATCATTAACATCCTAATCGGGCGCGCTACCAATTCATTGTTAGTCTCGACCGCGATTAGAGATTAGATTAATGATTGTTTTGGTAAAGGCTAGATATGAACGGGGTTCCGTGTCGAGATAGGGGTTAAGAGTGGGATTCCTTTTCCTTCCAGAAACCCTAATCTACATGCATCACTGTCGTTCTAGTTTTAAATCTATTAAAGGATAGAAAGAGTAATTTTTAATTAATCATCCATAACTACTAAATCCTAAAGAACCCTACAAGCCCTCTTCTTATATAAACTTACATCCATAGTTAATCTAGATCTATATTTTGCATCCGTGTTTAACGTAAATCTAGATCCTACAGCCATTCTACAATGTTCTTTATCCCTCCTCTCTTTTTCAACACATCTAAAGTAAGAATAAAAGGTTCAACGTTTCCCTAAGGACGACCCGTACTCACCTCGGTCTAGCTACGCGCGACACCGTTCTGATTGCGGTTAACTACAAACACAATTTTTTATAAAAATCATATGGCGTCGTTGCCGAGGATACGTGCGTAATTTTTATTCTTACTATTTGTGTTGAATTCTTATTCGATCTATATCATAATTAAAACAAAAATGCAAATCGTATATTTAACGAAGTGTGTGAAATTTTTGCAAGGAGATCTGGAATCACAGACTTGAGGAAACAGGAGAACGGAGACATTCATTGAGATCCAGAGGAGTACAGAAGGCCACGTAGCAAAAATCATCACCTGAACCCCCTTCCTTGAGGCGGATCCGCGGCCGGAAGTGCACATCGGCGGCGGAAGCGCGGCCAGTTAGAGGATCTAGGGTTTCAAAATTCTATGGTAAGATTCTAACCTCTTTCTCTCTCCTCTAAAATCCAATAAAATCTCTTTTTTGCAGGATTCTTTGCAAAATATCGCCGCTCAAAAATCTTTTTGCAAAGTTTTGTGATTGGTTTTGTTTTGTATATTTTAATATGGACTTTAAGGGGAAAAGACCAAATCCAGATTAGGTGGGGATTTCATCACCCTTCCTAAGCCCCAAAAATCACAAACCGAGCATCTGCATCAACCCTACATTAATTTAAAAAATATCTAGACCAGACTCTAAGGACTGTCGCGCTCAGTAAGGACAGAGGAAGGTCGTGGGTAATCTATCGCTTATCCGCATTACTTTTGTGGTGTCTAGGCAAGTGTGTCTAAGGCAAGTGGTTACTTAATTAAGACTACTACTTACGTAATGGAATATCCCCCACTTACCAGGTACTTACCTGGCTATTAGAGTAGTAAAGAGGCGGTAGAGAATTGATCCTACGGCTTGTCCTTTGGAAGTCTAGGAGCGGTATAGAGACTGGACCTAGGTAACCTTAGTTCTAGGGTTGTTTGTGCATTTGTGTGATTTGTCTTAAGTCCCACTTTTTTCAAAACGGACCAATTTTAAATCACACTAGCTACCACTTGCACTAAACCCGCTTAGTGCATGCTTGGCTGGACACGGGATTCTAGTGCTCGTCTTGTCCTCATTCCTGCTATCGACGCCGAAGTCGGTACTTCTTCATCTTCTTTTCCCTAACCACACTCCACGACCGAGATGGACGGTACTGCATCAGATTATAACACCACGCTGCCACCGCCCGTAAGTGAGCAGAATCCACCTCGCATCTCTCTCCAAGAGAGATGCTATCCTATCCGTGGTCCTCTTCCCACTTGTCTATCTATTCCAGCAGCTAACGGGGATAATTTTGAAATTAAACCCCACTACATCAATCTGCTGCCCAAATTTCACGGGCTTGAGTCGGAAGACGCGTACGTTTTCATCACCAAATTCGAAAACGTATGCGCAATGATGGGTACTTCACAATTGACTGTGGATGCTATGCGCTTGCGTCTTCTCCCATTCACTCTATGCGACATGGCATAAAAATGGCTCTATAATACTGCCGCACACTCTATCACTAATTGGGATGAATTCGTAATAGCATTTCTTAAGAACTTTTACCCAAACCATAAGACTGCCCGTGTTAGGAGCGAAATCAACCAGCTTCCCAATGAACCATTTTGGAAGTGCTTTGAATGTTTCAAAGATCTGCTTGTCCAATATCCTCATCATGGAATCAATAGATGGGATTTATGCCGAATTATATATGAGGGCATTAATCCAGCGACAAAGCATATGCTTGAAACAATGTATCAATGCAATTTCATGTCCAAAGACGATGGCGAAGCGTGGAAATATCTGGAAGATCTCGCTGAAAACATTTTGCAGTGGGAAAGCGTAAGTCCACCTTTATCTAGGTGAAGTATTCATCAGTTTGATATTTCCATCGCAGTAAAAACCGAAATGGCAGCGATGTAGAAGAAACTCGACGCTATTGAGAACAAATTTTCATTAGCCTCCCTAAACCAGGTTACGCTTCCCAAAACCGTGTGTGGTTGCTGTTCAGATCTTTCACACTTGACGGAAGAATGTCCTATGAATGCATCGTTTCAAGGTCACGAGCAAACTAATGCTGCCTTTCAGCAGCGACCTAGAAACGATCCTTATTTTTCCACGTACAATCAAGGATGGAGGAATCATCCTAACTCTGCTTGGAACCAAAACAAACAAAGCAATTATCAAAGACCATCTCCACAGCAACCACAACCACAAAGTCAGCACCTCTTTCAGTCATAAAATTTTCAAAATCCGGCCAACTCTTCTGCACCACAATTGGCTGGTACTGATAACTCTTCACTCGCACAAACTTTGGATTTGTTTATGAAACATTCCATGTAAATGTCGGCTGATATGAAGTCTTTTATTGATACCCTAACAAAAGACTCCGCCTCCCACGGTAAGAGTATTAAATCAATAGAAAACCAAATTTCAGAGTTGAACGCCGCAATGAGTGCGAGAGAGAAAGGGAAACTCCCATCTCAACCCATACCTAATCCTGGCCACTCACAAAGTTATAATGTGAGTGTCGTTACTACGTTGAGATTGGGAAAAGTGCTGAATAACCGAGTGGGTGAGCAATGTGATGATGTTAGTAACACCAATGATACCCCAGCTTCTTCTTCTTCCCCTAATTCGTAATCTCCAACATTCTTCCGAGCCTATTCTCCAATTTCCCTAAGGCTCGAACCCTCAGCCCACTTTTCCCAATCTATCTAAAACGATCCCCACTCTAATTATGGGATCCACTCCATCCCCACAATCCTCTCCAATGTTGGACCAAACCCTTATTGATAAAACACCTTATCCAAACAGGTTAAGGGGCAACAGACCAAGTCCACAAATGGAGAAGATTGTGGAAATTTTAAGCAAGGTAACATGAACATTCCTCTCCTAGATGCTATTCAACAAGTTCCGCTATATGCGAAAATCCTAAAGGACTTGTGCACTAGGAAGAGAAAAGTTCAAGTACCTAAAAAAGTTTTCCTTGCGAGTAATGTGAGCACTGCTTTTACACAACAACTACCCAAGAAACGAAAGGACCCCGGAAGTCCTACAATTTCTATTTCTATTGGGGGTAAAAATATCAATCGTGCTCTACTCGATTTAGGTGCTAGTGTTAACTTGATTCCGTATTCTGTTTATGAGCAATTAGGGATTGGAGAGTTAAAACCGGCGTATTGCACTCTTCAGATGGCCGATCGATCTATCACCCAACCTAGGGGTGAGCTAGAGGATGTGTTAATCAAAGTCAGGGAATTTATATTTCCTGTGGACCATATCATTATAGATACACAACCTGTGGCAAACCCACGTAATCAAATCCCGGTAATACTCGGTCGACCCTTCCTAGCAACTTCCAACGCAGTAATCAATTGTAGAAACGGCTCTATGACCCTATCCTTTGGAAAGAAGTCAATTGAGCTTAATATTTACAAGTTGGGAAGTGAACCCTCCGAACCCTATGCTCATGTGTGTTCTGTCGAATTAATGAATGTCGACAGCAGCGAATTTGATCAACCTCATGATACTGACTCTTTTCATATGTTGTTGTTTGACCCAACCATGTATTATACATACACTGACTCTTCCACCGAGTTGTCCGGGTCAACATCTAACGCTGATGAGGAACTTTTTATAGAGTCTGACGATCACCCCATTTTTTCTGATGACATTATTCTTCGGGGTATCGATGAAACCTTTGAGGAAATTTTCGCTAATGAACTCGCATTTTTAAAAGATACGGGTGTTGAGATGAATCAACTCCAAGATAAAGAAATTGAACCTCCACCCCTTCTTCTGGACTATCATGATAATGCGAGTAATCCATCATTACTATCACTGTGTCGTCTCTCCAAATTGAGACGCAATCCTTTTCCATTACACCTCTTATCACCTCCCCACTTCTTCACGTCGAAAGGTGACATGTTCTTCCACAAACCTTGGTGCTTCATCGATAAATTTTTTGAATGGTTGGTGTTGACCTTCGGTCTTTGCAAAGCTTGGCATTGATTAATAACCTTGACCCCCTCGTATGATTTTAAAAGATTAACATTGTTTAACTCAAGTTTGGGGGGGTATATTTTGGCTCTTGAAAGAAAAAGAACTTTTATAAGAATGTGAGCCAAAAATAAGTTTGGGGGAGGATTTCACTTGCATTATTTCTTGTCCCCTTTCTCCTCCCAAGTCTACAAGATTTGAGCTTAACGGATGACTTCAGTGAGGACACTGCTGTAAATAGGTTTGGGGAAGGTTTGTGCTTATTTACGCATCAGTTTGCATCATACTTTGCATAAGCACAACATTTTCAATAAATTTAGAAATTTTCTTTTATAACAAAAGAGTAGAAAGTGAAAAATTACATCCAAAAGATAGGAATAGTTTAAGAAAACCAAGAAAATTAGAAGTTTTCTTAAACGAACTGGTAATAAATAGTTATGAGCTGTTGTCCCAAGGGTTAGTAAGATGAAGAAAGTCACTAATCTGAGGATAAAAATAAGTATGAAAAATAGTTTCTATTCCGGAAGCCAAACATTTGATTGTCGATACCCTACTATATGCACTTACACACGTCTTGAAACTCGGGATAGTAGAGGATACCTTGAAATGCTCTTGTCTAAAAGCCAAATTATGAAGGAAATAAAAAATGAATAAAATATAAAATGGTGAAGAAAAAAAATGAACACTGGTTTTGTTATCGCCAGGGCAGCAATAAAAAAATATAGCGAGGGTGCTTCGTCACCTAGTGCCTTAGACCAACTGGTTTGGGAGTCACTGCTAAGTCTTAGGTGGTGCAAGACGGGGAAAATACTATCACCTAATCAGCAAGACTTGAGTAATCGGTCGGTTAGTACCTCAAGAAGTATTAACGGTCGCATGAAAATGTGTGAGCAAATCTAAATATTCATCAAATTAAAAAGTACTGAGGTAAATGGACAAGAGTATGATAGCTTGAATTGAATTCTCCAAGTGTAGGGATGTTCCATGACACTCACGTAGGGTTATATGATCGATGTTTGGAAGAAAGGTAGGAATGAAGAATAAAGACAATGTTTTATTGAGAGATGATGTGATTTCTAACATCTTTTCATGACTATTAAGATAGGGCTCATGGCAGCTGAAAAGCTAGTGTAGTAGGAAACTCTAAATTTTCAAAGTATTTCTTTCATGGTTCTTATCTTTATATGCAAATTTCACCATCTCTCTTTTATAGGATTTTGTGAGTGTAATCCGCTGAAAACCATCAGGAGTCAACACTCCTCCTACTAGGGACACCTAAAGGTTTAACGGCTTGTTGCACGTGCTCAGTGCAATCATGTTTGCCTACGAAAGTGTGCTTAGTTTTCTCCTTTCCTTTTCTCCTTTCCTTTTCTCCTTCTTTTGAATAAACTAGTTTGCTCGGGACGATCAAAGATATGTTTGGGGGTATTTTTTCAGTTGATAAAACTGCACATTTGTTATTACATTTTTCCTACTATTTCTATACTAGAAAAGGTGTTTATTATAATATATGATACATATGAGGGTTTCTATAAAAATACTATTTTTCATGTGTTGATATACCGCCGGTTTCGTTGCTATATGTCAACGACAATTGGGATGCGCATATTTACTTACGTTGATGACATGTGATGTTATGTGTTGCTGGATATGTTATATTGGATCATCGTGTTCGAATAGCCGGGGGGGTTTTATGTGAGATGAGTGTTTTTCATTTTCATTCATGTAAAAACTTGTATGTAATATTCTTTTATTGGGGCACTTCCAGGTTGCGGAAGATGTCACCGTTTGTATATTATTTACTTTTCCGCATTAGGATAGACCCAAGAAGGGGAGCACAAGTAACCGGGTTCTAGGGTCCAGTGGGAGGCCATCTCGAGGAGTCGAGTTCGGGTCTCTTAACCCTAGAATTGGTAGGGTTGCTTGCCGCTCTCGTAGGGGTCTAGGGGTGTGGGATTGGCTATTCATCACAACCGTGGAATCCGTATTTTATACTGGCTCGTATTGAAAACACGGATGTCCTAGTATATCCAATATTTCATATGATATTTTTCTGCTGCGTTATCTGTGATGTGATCATGTGATGTATTCAGATAGATATAGTATATAGTATATATGATATATTATATAGACGTTGCTTATGTTTTACACCCGCGCTAGCCCTGCCTCGCTCTGGCGTTAGTTACCTAACCTAACGGTGCAGACGGGACATCGAGGCGAATGCGGATGGCATAAGCGTACGTTATATTTATCTGTGATATTTAGGTGGACTTAAATGATGGGACATTCATTAATGAGATTAATGAAAGAAAATAAACCTAATTGATGTTGTGGAATCGAATTTCAAAATAAAAACAGGTAGCTACAGTTCTTGCTTTGCATCACGGTGCTCCTTGTAGAACATCCTGCACCTTATTCGATGAGGAAAGGACCGAGTTCCCTTCACCGGGAGTGTCTCCTTTAGCAATAACTGGCAGATGCTACACACATGGTTTGTCTTTTGATTGCTTCTATAGTTTCTGCTTTGCACAGTGATATATATGATATATCCCGCACCTCATTCGACGAGGAAAGGGCCGACGATCCCTTCACCGGGAGTGACCCCTTTAGCAAAACTAGAAAAGCCTCAAAAACATTCTATTTAAAAACCATTTGATTCCGCAACGAGATCAAGTTCAAAGCGTTAAAGGTTTTCATAAAAACCATTCGCAGCCCTCCGTCATTTTAGGAAGTAGAGTACTTAGTATTCGTGTTGTGTTTGTTGACCATAGTCTAGGCGCGGTGTACGGTAGCTAAGTGATGTCTTCCTACAGCGCATATGATGCGATTAGTTAGGATAGTCGCGTGACTTTGTTGACCTTAGTTAAGGTTCATGTGGGTGGGTCTAATTAATCACGAAATGACGGGTAGAACTTGACTAGTGCTTATGATTTGTTGACCATAGTTAAGGTCATAAGTGCTAGGGGTAAAAATCATTATCGGGAGTTTCAAGTGTTGAAATTTGCAATGAGATTGCTTACCTTCTATGTGATAGTTGGATCCCGATACCGACTGCGAGTAATTGTTACTCCTGGGAGAGTTTTGCACTTTGCAATTAGCCGATCAAGTAGGTGTCTAGAAAGGTGTCAACGGGATTATGCCTCTGGGAAAACGAGGTTTACTGTAATTAGGTCCGTGCGAAAGCACGGGGAACCTCCCTCAAAGTACCGACACTGGCCTGACTGAAAGATTGGCGAACTTGTAGAGTGTAATTAATCCCGGCTAGTCATTCCTTTTAAGGTTTGAAGGAAGATTTGATAAAAACAGTGGGAGCCATCCTGATTAGATAAAATATATAACCAATCTGATCTTGCAAGAGCGCACGCTGAGTGTTTTCTTCTCTCTCTCTCCAGGTAGCGACCATATCACGCCTTAATCAAGATAATAATTTGGATGTATTGACCGAAACCGCTTGTCATACTGAGCTGGGGAATGTTGGTCCCGCTCCAACTTATAATTGTTATAAGACTGAGCAGGAAATAGGGGAATACCAGAATTCCTATGCCGCCCAAACGAAGAAAGTGCATGTGATGCATCTCCTTCGGGTGTGTTCATTATAAAGAACTGTTTCTCAGTATCCTCTGAATCCTGGTTATTTGATACCGGATCAAGATCCCAGATATGTAATCTGTTACATAGGGCTACAAAAGGGTAGAAAACTGAGATCGGGTGATAAGTTTCATGAGACAGAAAACGGGGCAAGTGTTGCAGCCAAGTCTGTTGGTCACTGTCACCCTGTATTACCAATACATTGATTCTGAATAAATACTATTAGATACCGAACCTGATATACAAAATCATATCAATCTCTTTATTAGTAAAGAAATGATAAAATTTTGTATTGTTGGATAATGTTTTGAACATTTCCTATATCAAAAGTTGATTGGTTCAGGCACGTTATCTAAAAGCATTGACGTTCTAAATTAAACTACAGTTCCTAGTATACAGAACATACACAAGAGGAAGAGTTCAGAAATGAACGGATCCTTCTTGAGGCATTGTAGACTAGGTCACATCAATGCGACCCGACTGGCTGAAGTTACATTTTAGATGCATATTTAAATCAGTTTGAATTTACATCTTGTGAAACTTCCCAGTCATGTCACAAAGATTAGATGACCATTGCTCTGTTTATTAGAAACAGAGAAAGAGTTAGTAAACTCTTGGGACTGATATATGATGATATATGTAAACTCCCCTGTCTACACATGCCAGGACTGGTTCTTTGTACTTCATTATATTCTCTGATAATCTCTCAAGATTCAGTCATATGTTCCTGTTGAAACACAAGTCCGAACCTTTTGAGGTATTCACAGAGTATAAGTTGGAAGTAGAGAACCAAAATACGGGTATAAGTATTATGTTCTATGATAAGATCAGGGAGGAGAATACTTGTGCATGGAATCCTTGGACTATTCTAAAGGAAAATGAGATTCTCTCTCAGTAATACTCCTCTGAATACACCACAGCACACCGGTGTATCGGTGTAACACCCGAGCCCAACGCTACTATTTTCAGTTACTGTTTGAGCATAATGTGGTACTCATTTCATTTAACTTGCTTGTTTGTTGCTTACTGTAAAATTTACCCGGCAAAGTCATTTCTACATATAACAAATTTTGGCATCTAAAATAAAATTGAAAATATTCATCTTGGCCTACTTGACACCCCTAGCCTCGTGGTAGCGTCCGTGCATTGTGTTCTCGTCCCGTTCAGTGAAACGGGCGAGTTTGGACGGCTACGCGCGCGTACATGTGTCCGTTTTGGTGGTATGCTTTTTAATCATAAAACACTTAATTTTAAAATTTGGATCCCGCTTAAAATCCTATTATTTCAATTTCAAATTTTGGACTCGACCCGGGTGCGATTTGGAAATGTTTTATTTGGCGCCAAAATCCTAAATTTAATATTATTAAAACCATCGCATATATTTTTCTAACTAACCTGATATCTTACTGTTCATTACCTATCTTTTAAATCTTTAAATTAACCTATATATATCCTACTGTTCCTTAAAATGTTTTGAATCTTTAATTAATATTTATCCCTAACTAACGATTCCTCTTTAGCCAATCGCGTTCTTTTTATTTCCGTGGGCCCCCACCTGCAGCTCTCTCTCTCTCTCCACTTTTTTCTCTCTCTCTCATATATTCTCTCGTACTTCTCTTTATCATTCTTTCTCTTCTTGCTTCATGTCTCGTTTCTCTTTTTTTTAACTGTTCTTTTGTTGCCGGAATTCCGTCGTGCCGGTGATGCTTCTCGACGTTCCAGCGAGGTACGCCGACCCGTATGGTTCCTTTGTTCGTCGTTTGGGTTCATTCCGTGAACCGTGCGCCCGTCACGAGTTTTCCCCGCCGACGGTTAACGTTCCGTTTTCCCGATTCGCGACCCGTCGAGGCAAGTTAATCTTGCTACATGCTATATAATTAATTTTATACCTATTTAAATAAATACCATACATATAGTTTAAATCTAGTGCCACATATTTAATTTTATTAACGTTTCGATCTTCCGTTTGCATCCGTTTATATCATATTAAATCTTGATCATGAAAACTTATCTTGTGACATACTAGAGTACATTATACTGCAACCATATCATTTAAAATATATGTCGTCGTAATATTTATTATTATTATCTTTAATTAGTTTATAATCTTCATTTTATAATGTTATACATTTGAAAATCTTATAGTTTACACATGAAAAGTCGTTGAAAAATCGGATATGACAAATCTGAAATTTACTGTACACCTTACCTTATAAAATTCATTATAAATCATAGAAAAATCATTAGTATACGTTCTTTAGTTTGTTACGAAGATAACTCAGAGTACTATAACTCTATGAAATATTTACTAGCAAAATAAATTGTTTAAATAACGTAAAATGCAAATGAATATGTCTTTAAACTGCTGTCCAGGCAAATTCCAGCAGCAAACTTTCAACTTCGGATGTTCATAACTTTTTGTAGGGATAACCTGAGATGATTATACTTATAAAACTGAAAACCTTATTGAATTATCTTTGTTTTGGTATAAGACACGTCCCTTTTGGAGAACGTTTGTTATTTTTAAGCTATTTTACAAATTAGGATGACGCTGAATTTCTGAACGGAACTTTCTTGTGCATGGTTAATCAATACCACTTTTATAGTTATTAATCGATTTGAATATGCTATCCATATTAATATTATTATATCAATATTTATATCACATCCCACATTACCATTTTATAGTTTTATAACTTTTCGAATACCCGTTTGCATCCATCGCATTTAGGATACATATAATTGCATCCATAGATCACATTACTACATAATAATGTGATATTAACACTCCATGTTTAATAAATTGCATCCTAATTAATATTGGAACTATAAATGTAACCCTAATCGATAACTGTGCATCCATATCTTTGAAATTATATCTATTTGCATATCATATTACATGTTACAGTTTATTGTTCTGATAGTACTCATGCTTGTTTATTTATACACATGCTTATGTTAGTTTGATTATGAGCACCCACATGACATCTTGTGCTTCCTGACATGACCTGTTACACTTCCTACTTGACATGATATGGTACCGTACACTGCTTGACTTGACCTGATGTACCATGACCTGACCCGTTACCTGATCCTGTGTCTAATGCCAACAAACCTGACATATAGTCCTTACGGACCGTTCCTGTTGTCTATCCAGACAAACCTGCACCTGCCTGATCCTGTATTGGCATTAGTTCTTGATTACGGAATACCTGACTTGAACACATAACCTTGGAGGTATGGGGAAATCAAAAGTGTTAACTAAAGTGTAACTTAAAAGGGTATTACTTGATCCGTGGTCCCGGGGGGTAACGGGACAGAGCCATTCGTGACTCTTACATCTTGATCCGTGGTCCCGGGGGGTAACGGGACAGAACAACTCTTGGTTCATATATTCCTGATCCGTGGTCCCGGGGGGTAACGGGATATATCCTTTGAGTTACATGGAGGATTACATTAATTGATTTCAAAAAAACTTTAGAGTAGACAACCCAGTAGCACAATTTAGATTGATCACTGCACGTCACGTACACTGATACATGTTGGGGTAAAAATTTACACCCCGGTTGACCAAGTCAAAATCAAAGTCAACCCCAAGCCGAGTGGGCCGGAGCCCAGATCCAGTGGGCCCATGCCCGGGTCGAGCCCGAACATGAAGCGGCCGGCCTCCCCCCATGGCAAGATAAAAATTTTGTAATAAATAATTTTGTTGTATTTCTTTTATTTTATTTTCGGATAAATATAAGAATAATAGGCATAAAGCCAAATTTTTGTAAAACCCATGGCGTATGTGCAAAAAGAAATGGCACATGAGCCATGGGATAGGCAAAATGCCATTTTATGAAGCCCAAGGGGCTATGTGTAAAATGTATGGCCTATAAAGGCAAGGATAATGAAATATCCCAACAACTTTTTCTCTCTCCAAAAAAAAAGTTTCAGATCTGAGATCTTTCTTCCTTCTTCAAGGTTCCAAAACCTTCTTCTTTCTTTTGAATTAAATCAAGAGTTCTACTTTCCTTTTTATAAAACAAATTAGTTTTTCACCACAAAACCCATCAAGGGGAACTCAGATCTTCCATTAGATCTCAAAAAGGAGTGATTTTTAAAATCCCATATTTCTTGATCTCCAAGATCCAGCTAACAGAGGAGGAAGAAGAAGAACCCCTTTCACTAAACCCTAAAAAAAAAGAAAAAACACTCAGGAGTCCAACTCCTCTTTGATTTCTCATCAGAGAAATCTTTTTAGGCTAAAAGCCTCTTTTTCTCGCCGGCGCTCAAGCGCAGAGCGCCCACGTGCCAACACGTGGCGCGCTTGCGCTCCAGCGCAAGCGCTCGAGCGCAAGTCGCCCTCGTGCCGACACGTGGCGCTCTTGTGCTCAAGCACAAGCGCCCGAGCGCAAGTCACCCTGGTGTCGACACGTGGCGCGCTTGCGCTCCAGCGCAAGTCGCCCTCGTGCCGACACGTGGCGCTCTTGCGCTCGAGCGCAAGCGCTCGAGCGCAAGTCGCCCTCGTGCCGACACGTGGCGCTCTTACGCTCCAGCGCAAGCGCTCGAGCGCAAGTCGCCTACGTGCCGACACGTGGCGCGTTGCGCTCTAACACTCTGCACTCGAGCGCAAAGCGCCCACGTGCCGACACGTGGCGCGCTCGCGCTTAAGCGCCTAGGCGCTGGCCCCACGCATCCTTTGGATGTCTTTTTCGCCTTTACTTATATATACATGTATATATATACATATGTATACAAATGTACACATACACATACTCCGCAACACTGTCCCTGTTAGAAAAAAATTTCTAACGGGGCGCTGCCCCGCACCCCGCAAGGGGGCTGCTAGCCCCCTTGACCCCCAGCCTGCTATCCGGGTAGCGGGACCCCCGTAAAAACTCTGCGTGGCTCCCGATATATTCAAACCCCCCTCCAAAACAACACACACGCACACTGCACATTGAGTTCGCATGACCAGTTTATCCCGTTAATCGGAGGTTCCCTCGCCCCAAAGGCGAGGGGTAATTAACGGCAGCTTAGTCCGCGGCTGCCGGAGATTCGGATCCCCACAATCATTAAACTCCAGCCTACCCTAGGCAGGGGGAATCTGTAGTACGCCTGACAAGCGTGCGCGTATTCCCATCTCAATGGGGTGATGAAAAACACCCTACAGATTCTGGCACGCCCGGTGGGACCAATCTCTCCTCCCATAGTTCGGGTTAAACGTTCATGCGAACTCAATCAATATACATATCGATTGCCTATACTGAAATGATGTTCTTTTTTTTTCCATGCAGCAATCAACCTTCGACGACAATGTCTCCCCAGACGAATTCAGCTTCCAACGTGACCCCGATTCCATACGTGGTCAAGATCAACGCTCGTGTGGTTCTCCCCGCGAGCCTCAGTCGACAGTGGGAGGAACCGCCCCGCCAATTTGGTTCCGTCATCATCTACCCTGCCGGGAGCGCTCATCCGGCGGATATCCCAGCGGAACAGGTAGCCAAGCCGGTCTCACGGGGCAAGAGGCCGAATGTCGTGATCGCCAAGGCACCACAACTGAAACTTAAGATTGTATCTGAATGATTCTCTGGTGCTCCAGCGGGGTGCAAGAACTTCGGTACAAAGGGCAAAATCAAATGTTGCAGACGAGCTCAGGCGATGACTCCAACATATGCACAATCGAGCATATCTCCAAGGCCCTCCATCGCCCGGTCTGCGGCGTCTTCCCAAAGAGCTGAAGTCTGCCAGGTACTTAGAACAGAAAAGTTAAGGCAGAAGCGGCTTAGTTATCGAGCCAACAAGAGGGCCAAGGCTTCGGCCAAATGGAATCATGTGAAGTTCCAAGTGCAGGGTTGCCCCGCGACGACGGCTGAGTCGGACGTAAGAATCAGCAATTCCTTCGAGCCTCTGAAGTGGGTTCAGAAAAACGCCATGACAGCCAGAATCAAGAAGACAGTGGTCCGAACAGTGCCACAAAGAGACGTGTCCCGGCCCCAACAGAAAAAGTATGACACTGTCTCATCAAGAGTCTATCAAGAACTCTGTGCCGCACGAAAGCAGCGGGGAAAACCCAGAAAAGATGCGCCAGCACCATTTAAGAACCTGGTTAGGCCAGCCGCCTTCAATTGACTACCAGCTACCGAAACAAGGGGGTCAAGACAGCGATCCATGAAATCAGCTGCCAATGATAGAAAGACGTCCGGATATACCATCCATACGGTCTATATGACGGGCGGGCGCCCTAGCGACAACCTTCGCAGCAAAAGCAAGGACGGGGCCACCACATCCCAAGCCCAATCTAGCCTGAATGCGGTTGCCGCCGCCCAAGAACAGCCGCCCCCGCTAGATGAAGAAAATCCTCTCGATGAGGATGATAGGCAGAAAGACCCCTCGGTCCATGCAAAGTCAAGCTCGGACGGCGAGGAAGAGCCGACTTTCCGCCCCAGGACTGCGGAGCAAGAGCTACTTCAAGAGCTTCGAAAACAGCTCAGGAGCAAAGATAAAGAGATGGCCAAGCTCTATTCGAAGATTGACGACTTAACGAACGTGGTGATGCAGCTTACGGCTCAAATTGCTCGAGCGCCTCCCAATCAGGCACAAGCCGGTACTAATCAGCCGGGTGATGACAATCCGAGGCAACCAATGCCGGTTCCTTTGGGACCGAGACTGGTCGAGCCACATGAAAGCCGGCCACACTCCGCTTCTGGGGACGCCTTGGCCCCAGATAGCACTATCCCACTAACACAGGACCGGATAATGGATTTGGTCACCAGCAAGGTTAAAACATTGGTGGCCGAAGCTGAAGCTCAGAAAGAAATCGGCAGTAGTGGGCGGCCATATCCCACGCAGTATGATCTGATTGAGTTCCCGAGCGGCTACATCATTCCTAAGTTCGGAAGATTTGATGGAACGGGGAATGCAAATCAGCACGTTGCCCACTTCAAAGCATCGTGCGGAAATACAGGGGGCAATGACGCGCTCCTTCTTCGTCAATTTGTCAACAGCCTGACCGGTGTCGCTTTCGACTGGTATGCGAGCATACCAGACGGGTCCGTCATTACCTTTGCCTAAATGGAGTCTCTGTTCCGGCAAAGATTCATGAGCATCAGTGATAAAATCTCCATTGTCGACCTTGTGAGGACCAAGCCGGGGAAGAATGAAAGCAACACTGACTTTATCTCCCGATGGCGTAATCTCACGGTCAAGTGCGAACCGCCGCTGGAGCAGGACCAGTACGTCAGCCTTCTTATTGGGAACCTCAGCAATTGGATGGTCCCATTCTTGTGTACAGCGGGCCTCAAGACATTTCAGGAGCTAACCAAGAAAGTCCAGATGCTGGAACGCTCGAATCAAGAGTCCCCGCCGGACTCTCAGAGAGACAAAACCTGGAAAAGCAAGCGGGACGACAACCGTAGAAGTGGGAGTTCCAGCAGTACCAATGTCTTCAATGCGTCCGAAAATGAAGAAAAGCGAAGGGCGGGCGAATCCAAAACCAACCGGTCTCGAAAGCCATTGCTGGGAGGAGATGGGCCTTCCCTAGAGGAGAAGAAGAACAAGGTTTACTCTTTCAGAAGGGACAAGGTCCGTAAGATATTTAAAGATGCCTTGAACAACGGCCTACAATTGCCGGAGTCGAAAAGACCCCAAGAAGCAAAAATGACCGACAATCCTCTGTATTGCCCGTACCACCGAGTAGTGAGCCATGCGATCGAGGATTGCTATATCTTCAAAGACTGGGTCGAGAAGCAGTACAGGGTTGGAGAGATCGAGCTGTCCAAAAGCGTGTTGGTGAACAATCAAGTTGCAACCGCCAACTTTATACAGACAAAAATTGAAGCCTTCTGGGAGCAAACAGCTGAACCCGCTACCCTAAGAAATGAGGCCGACTCGCCGCAGCCTCCATGGAGTACGCACATATCTAATAAGACGAAGAAGATGATAAAGCTACTTCGGAAAGAACCCAGGATGGAATGGGAAGAACAGAAGAAGCCTACCAGTCCAGCTGCCAATGCGGCTCCATCAGGCTCAAAATCCAAGAAGCTCAAGAAGAAGAAAAGTGCAGCTCGGCGCGAAAAAGAGTCTGCAGGGAGATCGACCATTCAAAAATATATCGATTCCCTTGAAGAATATGAACAAAAGGAAAGAACATTGATTCAATTGAAAGAGTTCTTCCCTGTACAAGCGGCTGAAATTCTGGAGGAGTTAGAAGAAGACTCCAATGAAGAGATCCCAGTAGTGACCTGCTACGCCATCCATCTTGGAAGCGACTCGGAAGAGGAGCTTTGTTTTCCCGAAGAGGATGAGGAGCTCGCCACAACGACCAATCAAATCCAGCTCAGAAGCGGCAGGGCTCTACCGCCAAATCAGGGCAACGCCCCAAAAGGGAATGAAAAACAAGTCGCTAATGAAGAAGATGGCAGAGAACCGACTGATGAAAACATAAGTCCTTCCTCGGTGGACTATAATGTCTTGGCATATCTCCGGAAGCTTCCGTCTCTCCTGAGCATCTACGACGCCTTGGTCCTATCTAAAGAGCTTAGAGATGTTCTCATCCATGCTCTACAAAACCCCGAGCGGTACCAGGCTCACTTTGCGGAAATTAATATGAAAGAAGCCCGGCACGCTTTGTATGCCGCCGCAGTCACATTTAAGGATGAAGACTTGCTACTGGGAACGGCTGAGCATAATCGGCCGCTTTACGTGACCGGGTACAGCGACGGAGATAGAATTAATTGCATATTGATTGATCCGGAGTCCTCAGTGAACATCATGAACTTGCGAACTCTGAAGAGTTTGTCAATGGACGTCCGACGCCTGTCAAGGGAAAGGATTTTCATTCAAGGCTTCAACCAAAATTGCCAGCAAGTTCTGGGGTCTATAGCTTTTCCAATCAAATTTGGGGATCTGCAAACTGAAGCAAAGATGTACGTGATCGACGCCGACACGTCTTATAAGATTCTCTTAGGGCGGCCGTGGCTCCACGATTACGGCATCATTCCGTCAACTCCCCATCAATGCATGAAGTATACTAAAAATGGCGAAGAAAGACGCATTGACGGAGACATCCAGCCGTTCGGTGTGCATGAAGTCCGGTATGAAGATTCTCGGTACTTTATGAACCACCAAAATGCTAAGCCACAACTGAATGAGGATAGACCGGCCCCAAGACTCAAAAGCAAATCTGCGCCGGCTGTCACTTTCAAAAGCAAAAATACCCAAGTGCGCCCGCATTTCGGCAGCGACACTGATGAGTCCGATGCTGGAAGCCCGTCCTCCCGTAAAACTCGCCCTCATTTCGGCAGCGATACGGACGAATCTGTTACTGAAGGCCCGTCTAGCAGCAAAGTCCGCCCTCATCTTGGCAGTGACACTGAAGAGTCAGAAGAAGAGGACCTGCCGTGCAACAGCTGTGCAGATCGGCCCCCCATGCAGCAAGCGAAACTATGAGAGACCTTCGAAGTCGCAGAAGGGTCCCTGGCCATCACAAGTGTGCCGGAACGGATGTGCAAAGAGCTCGACGCATTGTCAGTCTCTACCGTGGACCAGCTGAAAACTGTCTACGTGGCCGGGAGGAAAAATGGACAGAAGGGCATCCTGTTTTACAGGTCAAACCCCGTTGTGCACCCGGACGATCTTTCTGTCGCGTGCCTTCTCTATGAGAGAGGCATAAGAGCCATCTTCAATCCCAGATACTATGCGCCCGAGATGCGGGAATACTTTAAGAAGTGCGGATGCCGGTTATATCAAACGGAGTCCGAAGCAAAATTTTACGAAGGGCTATGGTATCCGCCCCAGGTCCGAGCACTCATCGATGGGCGAATTCCGGATAGACGGGGCATAGGCTACATTCAACCTGATTCCAAAGCGTGCTACATGATCGATGTTGGTGAGGCCAGCGAAAGATCAAATGACGACGACGAGATAGCCGAGCCGGAAGAAGCTCCTCAAAAGCTCGAAGATGGCGGATAAGCAACCTTTGACGAGCTAACCGAGATTGACTTAGGAACGCCCGATAATCCAAGGCCGACCTACATCAGCTCGCTCTTGTCAGAGGAAATGAAAGCGCAGATAATTACCCTGCTGCATGAGTTCGTCGACTGCTTCGCGTGGACATACAAAGAAATGCCTGGCCTTTCCCCTGAAGTGGCCGTACATAAGTTGGCTATATCTCCTGATGCTAAGCCAGTCAAACAAGCTCCTCGAAGAATGAGAAGGGAGTTGGAAGAAAAGGTCATCGAGGAAACCAAGAAACTCATCGATGCCGGCTTCATCAGGGAAGAGAAATATGCAGACTGGATCGCATGCATAGTCCCAGTGAAGAAGAAAAATGGGCAGATCCGAGTTTGTGTCGATTTCAGGGACCTCAACAAGGCATGTCCTAAAGACGACTTTCCGCTACCGGTCATGGAAATGATGGTCGATGACACCTCAAATTACGAACTGTTCATCTTTATGGACGGCTCGTCTGGATATAATCAGATCAAGATGTCGCCTGAGGATGAGAAGCACACAGCATTTCGAACCCCGATCGGAATATATTGCTACAAGGTAATGCCATTCGGACTGAAGAACGCAGGTGCTACATATCAAATGGCAATGACTAATATCTTTGATGACCTAATCCATAAAGTCGTTGAATGTTATGTTGATGATCTGGTTGTCAAGACTAAAGCCAAGGCCGATCATATCCAGGATCTCAGGACCGTTCTCACCAGACTGAGGGAATACGATCTGAAGATGAATCCTCTGAAGTGCGCTTTTGGCGTGTCATCGGGAAAATTCCTGGGCTTCATAGTCCGACATCGAGGGATCGAAGTTGACCCATCAAAGATAAAGGCCATCATGGAGATGCCCCCTCCGAAGAGTCTGACGCAGCTAAGATCTTTCCAAGGCAAGCTTGCTTATATACAGAGGTTTATCTCAAATTTATCGGGGAGATGTAGGCCCTTCTCAAAGCTCATGAAGAAAGGAGCTCCTTTTATTTGGGATGCCGAATGTCAAGCAGCGTTCGAAAGCATCAAACAATACTTGTTGCACCATCCAGTGCTGGCCGCTCCCATTCCAAATAAACCGCTGATTCTCTACACTGCCGCGCTGGACGAGTCACTCGGTGCGCTCCTTGCCCGGAATAACGAGGAAGGAAAAGAAAATGCCCTCTACTACCTCAGTCGAACTCTAGTCGGGGTGGAACACAACTACTCCCCAATCGAAAAGCAATGCCTGGCTCTGATATTTGCTGTGAATAAGCTGAGGCACTATCTGCTCGCTCATCGAGTTATGCTGATCTCCAAGGTCGACCCACTCAAACGCTTGATGACCAGAGCGAGCCTAGCCGGCAGAATGGCAAGATGGGCTGTTATGCTACTTGAGTTTGACATAGTTTACACTCCTCAGAAAGCGGTAAAAGAGCAATCTCTTGCAGACTTTCTCGCTGCTCATCCTATACCAGAAGGGTCACCGCTAAATTGTGAGTTACCCGATGAAGAAGTGCTGCACCTCGAGGAAGATGAGCCATGTTGGGAGCTCTACTTCGATGGAGCCTCGTCAATAAGGACCTCCATTAAATCAAGCGTCCCGGAGATAAAAGCAGGGATAGGATTGGTGTTCATCACACCATCAATGGGAAGCCTACGGCGTTCTTTTGCTCTCACCGAGCCTCGGACAAACAATGAAGCTGAGTATGAAGCTCTGATAGCTGGTTTGGAGCTTGCCGTAGAAATGGAAATCCATCGGCTACGAGTCTACGGTGATTCCCAGCTTGTCGTCAACCAAGTAAGCGGCGACTATAAGATATACAAACCCGAGTTAGCTCGGTACAGAGGTCGAGTGGTGGAACTCATGAAAAGGTTCACTCATATTGAACTAACGAGAGTCCCTAGAGCGTTGAACGGAAAGGCTGATGTACTCGCTCGCTTGGCCAAGGAGCTGGCTGATCCTGACATGGACGAAATTCTGATCACAGTCAGGAGCCGGCAAATTCTACCCCCAGTCTCTCTACGAGAAGAGGAAAGCGCGGAACAGAAGAGCAGTCCTGCGGAAGAAGCTTAGATCATCCAAGACGAGCCCGATTGGAGAGAACCCTTCATAGATTACCTCCGATACGACAAGCTGCCCGAAGAAAAATCTGCGAGGATTCGGCTGAAGAAAAGAGCTCTCCGATACGTGTTTGTAAATGACACGTTATACCGCACGTCATACGACCAACTCTGGCTCAGGTGTCTGTCATTGGCCGAAGCCCAAAAGGTCATGAAAGATGTCCACTCGGGCGTTTGCGGTGCTCACCAATCTGGCCCCAAGATGCGGCTTCAAATCAAACGGCTTGGGTATTACTGGCCCACCATGATACGGGATTGCGGAGAGCATGCAAAGAAATGTTATATCTGCCAAATTCACGATGATTTTATTCACAAGCATCCCAATCCATTGCATCCTACGGTGGCGTCGTGGCCCTTCGAAGTCTGGGGCACCGACATTGTTGGCCCAATTGATCCTCCGTCATCTAAAGGCCACCGGTTCATACTGGCCGCGACAGACTACTTCTCCAGATGGGCTGAAGCTGTCCCGCTAAAAGAAGTCAAGACAAAAGATATTCTGACATTCTTCCAACATAATATCCTATACCGCTTCGGTACACCAAGAAGAATCATTTCTGACAACGGGCCTTCTTTCAAGAGCTTCAATGTCTCGAGGTTCGCTACTCAGCACAAGATAGACTGGAGATATTCCTCCATCTATAATCCAAGAGCCAATGGGCTAGCCGAAGCCTTCAATAAGACTCTATGCAAGCTCCTGAGGAAAAATGCTTCAGCCAACAAGAGAGACTGGAATCTCAAGCTTCACGAGGTATTGTGGGCATATCGTACCACGCACCGTACTCCAACTCAGTCCACTCCATACTCATTGCTCTTCGGAGTGGAGGCGGTCCTCCCCCTCGAAGTCGAAGTTCCAAGCTTAAGAATGGCCATTCAGCATGAGTTGACGGAGGAGGAAAACGTGCTCCTTCAACTTGAAGAACTCGATGCCATCGAAGAAAAGAGGCTCGCGGTGCAGCAAAATCTGGAGCTATACCGAGCCCAAATGTCACGGGCCTATGACAAGATAACCCGTCTCCGCGCTTTCAAGAAAGGTGAATTGGTGTTGGTCCTCAAAAGACCAATCATCCCCAATCGACATGCCAAGGGAAAATTCGAGCCGAACTGGGAAGGACCATACGTCATCGAGAAAGTGTTTGACGGAGGATCCTACCAACTAATAAGCGCCGAGGGAGAAAGGCCCATGCCACCCATCAATGGCCGATATCTCAAAAAATACTACACGTGAATGCTCCAAGTCACAGGCGAATTGAGCACATCAGCCCTACGGTCTGGATCAGACATCCTGCAAAACCGTATACAATCCACGGGCGTAAATGACCCCTATTTCTCCCAAATCCTGCCGGTGAGACTACTTTTAAAGTCCCACCAGCGGCAAAAAAAAGGAAAAAGAAAGAAAAATAAAAAAGAAGAAGAAGAAATAAACGGTATGTCCATAAGCGAAACGGGCATGGATGAAAACCCGAAAGGGCTCCGTGAGTAAAAACAGCAGGACTACCGGCGTGTCTGTGAAAACCCGAAAGGGCGCAAACTCGTGAAAAGAGATGAAATACACTCACAAAGTCCTCTCGACCTTGTGAGGAGAAAACCCCTACGTGAGATCCTTACGACTCACAAAGGAGCAACACACTTAGGAATACTCACGATTCCTAAGGAGAAAATACACCTGCGGGATCTTTATGACTCGTAGGGAGAAAATGCTTTTATGGGACCCTCACGGCCCATAAAATTGAAAAGCCTTAGGTGATAGGGACCCAAACCTGTCTCCTAAGCCATCGTTCCCCAACGGGCAACGGCAAATGATGAGTCGCTCATGGCATTTCGCTTCAGTGTTAGCGGTGCTGATGCCGACCAAAACCCAAATCCCAAGTCCTCCCATGGCAAATGATGAGTTGCTCCTGGCATATTCCAGTGCAGCAATGCTGATGCCAAATAAGATCCAAATTCCAAGTCCCCAAATGGCGAATGATGAGTCGCTCCTGGTACCATATTCCAGTGCAGCGATGCAGACGCCAACCAAATTCCAAATCCCATACCCCAACGGCGAATGATGAGTTGCTCCTGGTACCATATTCCAGTGCAGCGATGCAGACGCCGACAAAGTCCCGAAATTTTTCCGGCCCTACGGTTTGGATCATACATCCTGCAAAACCGTATGCAATCCACGGGCGTAAAACAATCCCAATTTCTCCCAAATCCTCTCGGGGCAAATGATGAGTTGCTCCTGGCATTATTCCAGTGCAGCAATGCAGATGCCAAACAAAAACCAAAATTCCAAAATCCTCTCCATGACAGATGATGGTTCGCTCCTGGTACCATATTCCAGTATAGCGATGCCGATGTCAACCCAAATCAAAATCAACAAGTCAACTACCACTCCGACACCGCAAGAAGCGAAGCAAGTCGAGTCTACCCCTGACATTGCAAGAAGCAGAGCAAGTCAAATCAAGCACCGACCTTCCAAGTCGCTAAAATGGTAGCAACGACCGTCCACGTCGCTAAAATGGCAGCACCAACCGTCCACGTCGCTAAAAGGGCAGCACCGACCGTCCAAGTCGCTAAAATGGCAGCACCGACCGTCCACGCCGCTAAAAGGGCAGCACCGACCGTCCAAGTCGCTAAAATGGCATCAACGACCATCCACGTCGCTAAAATGGCAGCACCGACCGTCCACGTCACTAAAAGGGCAGCACCGACCGTCTACGTCGCTAAAAGGGCAGAACCGACCGTCCACGTCGCTAAAAGGGCAGCATCGACCGTCCACGTCGCTAAAATGGCAGCACCGACCGTCCACGTCGCTAAAATGGAAGCACCGACCGTCCACGTCGCTAAAAGGGCAGAACCGACCGTCCAAGTCGCTAAAATGGCAGCAACGACCGTCCACGTCGCTAAAAGGGCAGCACCGACCGTCCACGTCGCTAAAAGGGCAGCACCGACCGTCCACGTCGCTAAAATGGCAGCAACGACCGTCCACGTCGCTAAAATGGCAGCACCGACCGTCCACGTCTCTAAAAGGGCAGAACCGACCGTCCACGTCGCTAAAAGGGCAGCACCGACCGTCCACGTCGCTAAAAGGGCAGCATCGACCGTCCAAGTCGCAAAAAAGGCAGAACCGACCGTCCACGTCGCTAAAAGGGCAGTACCGACCGTCCACGTCGCTAAAAGGGCAGCATCGACCGTCCAAGTCGCAAAAAGGGCAGAACCGACCGTCCACGTCGCTAAAAGGGCAGTACCGACCGTCCAAGTCGCAAAAAGGGCAGCGCAGGATTCCTACAAAGCGGGAACCAGATAACTCCGGGCCAGGGAAAACGCCTATCACGGACACTCCTTCCCGGAGACATGTCAAGCAACTACCATCCATGTCGTAAAAAGGGCAGTGCCAGCTTCCCAAAAAGCAGGAACCAAATCAAGTCGCCTCCACGTGAAAGAAGATCCATCAATTTCATGCACACGACCCACATATGTGGTGTGCATTTATTGATGGGGGGCAATTTATTGGGGTAAAAATTTACACCCCGGTTGACCAAGTCAAAATCAAAGTCAACCCCAAGCCGAGTGGGCCCGAGCCCAGATCCAGTGGGCCCATGCCCGGGTCGAGCCCGAACATGAAGCGGCCGGCCTCCCCCCATGCCAAGATAAAAATTTTGTAATAAATAATTTTGTTGTATTTCTTTTATTTTATTTTCGAATAAATGTAAGAAAAATAGGCATAAAGCCAAATTTTTGTAAAACCCATGGCTTATGTGCAAAAAGAAATGGCACATGAGCCATGGGATAGGCAAAATGCCATTTTGTGAAGCCCAAGGGGCTATGTGTAAAATGTATGGCCTATAAAGGCAAGGATAATGAAATATCCCAACAACTTTTTCTCTCTCCAAAAAAAAAGTTTCAGATCTGAGATCTTTCTTCCTTCTTCAAGGTTCCAAAACCTTCTTCTTTCTTTTGAATTAAATCAAGAGTTCTACTCTCCTTTTTATAAAACAAATTAGTTTTTCACCACAAAACCCATCAAGGGGAACTCAGATCTTCCATTAGATCTCAAAAATGAGTGATTTTTACAATCCCATATCTCTTGATCTCCAAGATCCAGCTAACAGAGGAGGAAGAAGAATAACCCCTCTCACTAAACCCTAAAAAAAAAAGAAAAAAACACTCAGGAGTCCAACTCCTCTTTGATTTCTCATCAGAGAAATCTTTTTAGGCTAAAAGCCTCTTTTTCTCGCCGGCGCTCAAGCGCAGAGCGCCCACGTGCCGACACGTGGCGCGCTTGCGCTCCAGCGCAAGCGCTCGAGCGCAAGTCGCCCTCTTGCCGACACGTGGCGCAAGCGCTCAAGCGCAAGTCACCCTCGTGCCGACACGTGGCGCTCTTGCGCTCCAGCGCAAGAGCTCGAGCGCAAGTCTCCCTCGTGCCGACACGTGGCGCTCTTGCGCTCAAGTGCAAGCGCTCGAGCGCAAGTCGCCCTCGTGCCGACACGTGGCGCTCTTGCGCTCAAGCGCAAGTCGCCCTCGTGCCGACACGTGGCGCTCTTGCGCTCGAGCGCAAGTCGCCTACGTGCCGACACGTGGCGCGTTGCGCTCGAGCGCAAAGCGTCCACGTGCTGACACGTGGCGCGCTCGTGCTTAAGCGCCTAGGCGCTGGCCCCACACATCCTTTGGATGTCTTTTTCCCCTTTACTTATATATACATGTATATATATACATATGTATACAAATGTACACATGCACATACTCCGCGACACTGTCCCTGTTAGAAAAAAATTTCTAACGGGGCGCTGCCCCGCACCCCGCAAGGGGGCTGCTAGCCCTCTTGACCCCCAGCCCGCTATCCGGGTAGCGGGACCCCCGTAAAAACTCTGCGTGGCTCCCGATATATTCAAACCCCCCTCCAAAACAACACACACACACACTGCACATTGAGTTCGCATGACCAGTTTAACCCGTTAATCGGAGGTTCCCTCGCCCCAAAGGCGAGGGGTAATTAACGGCAGCTTAGTCCGCGGCTGCCGGAGATTCGGATCCCCACAATCATTAAACTCCAGCCTACCCTAGGCAGGGGGAATCTGTAGTACGCCTGACAAGCGTGCGCGTATTCCCATCTCAATGGGGTGATGAAAAACACCCTACAATACACTTCACTGTTATACATCCCTGTTGACTTGTTACTATTTATGATTCATGCCTGCATATCTCGTGTATCCTGTTCATTTATTATTGCTTGATGTTATGACGCGCTGACGTCTGGGTTTTGCATGGCCCAGATCTTCTACCTTTGTTGCAGACTGATCAGGAGTTTTGCCGCTGTTAGATCGAGCGGTAGGGATCATGTCGGTATCCGGTCTTACTTTCCAGGTGTTTATTTGATCTTTTGCTTCCGCATACTATAGAATTTCTTGACTCTTTTACTCTGGCTTTTGGACATGTATTAGATAGTTAGTTTACTTTCCTGTTCTTGATATCTCTACAGCCGTAATGTGACTGTGGAAGGATTTTTCCTAACCACAGGTAGCATGGTTGGCTATGTCACATGCCTATTTTAGCGTACTCTGGAAAGCGGGGCGTGACAATCGGGGCGGAGCAATCGCACAATATTAGATATGGTGTGCTCTATGATGAGTATTACTGAGTTACCTATTTCCTTTTGGGGTTGTGCACTTGAGAAACTGCATACCTGTTGAATTTGGTTCGAATCAAATTAGTGACTACCACTCCATATAAGATATGGTATGGGAAGAGCCTATGTCTAAAGCAAAATCGGAATAGGATCGAGGCAAGGATAGTTCTATAGAACTGGATAGGTTCCAGCTATACAAAACGACAGCTGATGATTTGACAGAACCAAAGGATTCAATAGTCCCCAACGAAGCTCAGCCTCTCCGCCGAACTAGCAGGGTTCCTCATCCGCTTAAGAGATACTTCGGTTTCTCGATGACAGTAGGAGCGAGGAATGCATCATGAGATGATGACCCAACTAGTTTCGAGCAGGCCATCGACAGTAAGGACTCTGTAAGAATGGCTGGATGCTTAGCAATCTGAGATGGAATCCATGTACACCAACAAAGTATGGACTTTGGTTGCTATATCTGAAGGGTTAAATCCCCATCGGGAGCAAGTATATCTTGAGAAGATTACTTGGTGTAGATGGAAAAGTTGAGACTTTCAAAGGTAGACTTGTTAAAGGTTTTCGTCATCAACCAGGCATGGATAATGATGAAACCTTTTCCAGGGACTATGCTTAAGTCCATCCAGATCCTACTTGCCATTGCTACATACCATGACTACGATATCTGGTGGTTGGGTGCCATGACTGCTTTTCTAAAATTATGATTTAGAAGAGAACGTCTATAAGAACACAGCCAGAGAGCTTCGTAAACAGTGGGAGCAGCGGAAATGTGTACAAGTTGCTTTGTATGATAAAGCAGGCATCGCGGAGTTGGAACATCTGTTTTGATGTGGTGGTCAAAGAGTTTGACTTCATCAAAATGGTAGATGAACCTTGTATGTACAAAAAGGTAGTAGAAAGTAAAGTGATCATCCTCGTATTGTACGTGGACAACATACTCTTGATAGGAAAGGGGTTTCCTATACTACGATCGGTCGATCTCCTCTTATCACATGGATTCTCCAATAGGATAAAGATGATACCTCCTAAATCCTGAGATTTGGATCTATGAAATAGATCTAAAGGGATGTTAGGGTTCTCATTAGGTATAGTGAGATTGTATCAATTGATCCTGGGGAGAATCACTGGAAAGGTTCCAGGGTCATAAGGACGACTGAGTGTCAGTCACAGGCATTGTCTTTATTCTCAGTAGAGGGACGGTATGTTGGAAAAGTTCCAAGCTAGATACTGTGGCAAACTAGACGATAAAGGCTGGTAAAATCGCTATTAAATATACTACCAAAGAGGCAGTTTGGGTGTATATTGGTTCATAAGATGAATTAGATTCCTACCATTGTATGACAATGGAAGTGTGGCTTTGGCCCTGGACCTTGGTCCCATCAGTGACCCAGACATATTCTGAGGCAGCATCACCTGATCATAGAGATAGATGATCTTCAGGGTGATCGAGGTTAGGAGAGTAGACTCAGAGGATAACACGGCGGCTCCACTCATGAAGGCATTTTCCCAAAGAGAGACATTTAGGGGATGGTTGAGTATTAGATACTACAACTACTGCTACAGATGGCCCTAGTGCAAGTGGAAGATTGTTAGTTATATGTATGCCCTAGAGGCCATTACTGTACATTGGATGTATATTGTAGTGGATGCTGGGACATATATAGGTAGGACTTTCTTGCTCGACATGATAGTACGCTATCTGGTTGCTCTTTATCTTAACATGTATACTTTCTGCCTCTCTGTTACATGTTGATAAAGCCCTTAGGATGATTACTCGACTTCCAGGACTATGATGTAGATCATACTAGTGGGGCCTGGGTAGTCCATGAGTACATCCTTCATTGTTCCTAGTCGTGGGAATATCGAGACGGGGCATCGATATTCCAGAGAAGACTAGCGTATATGTTCTCGACCCATGTGATGGGCGATGGATGATCCCATATCCATTGGTGTTTGACATCAGAGATGGTATGCGGGTGCTCAGTGGAGACTGGGTACACTGAACGGACTCGCCGAGAACTCCCATATGGTATTATACCTCACGTCAGATGGCAGTTCTCTGGTGACACTGGTGCAGCTTAGTCTGTAGACCCGAGATCGTCATAGAGTCTTGTGTGTCTCCCACTTTGCTTTGATTTCCATCCTACCACGGCTCTACTGAGTCGTGCAAACAGGTGGTTTTTGGGTACAGTCCCGATTCACATGGAGGCAATGAGCGATAGGAGGGGATTCGTCTCTCCCGGTATTGGGGGTTGATGTTGCGCTATGCTCGACTGGCCATAACAGGCAATCCCTGGCCACGGTTGCAGTGATATACTGGTAAGAGTTATCGGTACTTTCACGAATGTTATGGACCTTACGTCGTCATGACTTATCGAGCTATTGGGGTCTGACGTTTACCACCCCTAGGCGAGATATGCGACATATCAGACGAACAGACCGGACTGTACGGTAAGTGTTACTGGTTGGATTCACAGGAGTGTGAGCGGGCTTGCTCGTCGATCTTCTGATCGCTCAATACCCGGGTGGCCGTTACGTTTAGCAGACTGCTTGCGGCTTGTGGGTGTTTGATATGATCATCATCTGCTACCGGCGTATTGACGAGTCTTTAGAGTCCTACACAGAGGTTTCCTGGCTCAAGCGAAACGAAATAGGAGCGCATATGAGATATGTGCTGGACAGAGAATAATGCGTGTATGTGATACCGTATTCTATTCTCGCGATGAATGTATCGAATGGTTGTATGCGATATAACCTAGTTTTCAAATCAAGGGTTGATTCGATAAGTCGATACATTGGATACTAGTCGGTTATATGCGACATGACCGGATCATTGAATCAAGTGTTGATTTAATGATTTAATGTATAATTATATATTTGATATATTACTTTGCATTAACTAGTATTGGTTCACTTTAAATGGATTTTCTCACTTGAAATGCACATTGTATATGTGATATATTTTTGTGCACAAGATTGTATCATGTTTGATGATACATGCTAACTTGGGTTTGTGTAAAGAATTAAACCATGGTTAGTTAATGGTTAGGGTTTCATTTGATTTACTTATTCATTTATTTATTTATTTTGGCAAAAGATAAAGATAGAATGGTGGCTTGCTTTGTTTCTTTCATGAAGTGTTGAAAGCTTGACCGTTTTGTTTGTTTGCTAAACCCTAACCATTCCACCTAACCATAGTCTATTCTCTACACCTAACCATGGTTGGTATATGATAAGTATTCATTTTATTTTCTATTTTTAAAGGACACTTATCATATTCCTTCTTCTTCTTCTTCATCTTCAACAATGAAGAAAGCCTGCCTCCATCAATGGAACTAGTGAAAATGAGTGAGAAATCCAATTCCAAAGTGAACCCACTTCCTATTTCTTCATCTTCTACCTCTTGCCAAGTAGTATAGGGTGTTTTTTTTCACAAGTTTCATGGCTTGGTGAAGTTGGAGCTTGATCTTGTGTTGCTTCGACGTAGATCATCTTTGGCATCGAAGTCGACGACCTAGCCCTCCCATTTTTCCGATGAAGCCGATGCTAGAGTCCGGGATCCGATATGAACAGCGAGGGGACTTCATCACGGAGCCATGGAGGTGGAGGACCGGATCTACAAAGGTTGTATCCACTTTCCTTTAGCTATAAATTCATTTACTTGCTTGCATCGCCTTGTTTTCTAGTTAACGATCCGTATTAGGGTTTGTAGGCACATGGAAATTTTTGAATTGAGCATTTTTGATCACTTGTAAGACCTCATTAGTGTGACTAAGAACCCTACAGATGTGCCATCCGAACCATACATATTTCCAAACTAAGGAATCGTATGCATCTTTTAAACATATACCTTGAGGGACGTTACGGATTTTCAAATGATATCTTTTTCTTAAAAACTCTGTAACCCCTACTTTCAAAACTACGATTCGCTTCTTTTAAAAACTGATTGTATAGTTCGGGTGTGTATGTTAGATTGGATACTTATGCTTATAGTAAAGGTAGAATGTATTGTAAAATTGAGCTTTGTGAGATATAAATACGATGAAAAGAGAATACGGTTTGACATGTGATATGATGATATGATGGTATATGGATGCGAGTCGATTGAGATGAATTATACCCTGCCGGTCCCCTGATATGAGATTGTTATGGATGTAACATGGGACATAGGTATTTAGATATATTTATATATGTTGTGAATCATGAGAGATTGCCGTACGAGACGTTAGGTCCGTACCCCTCATTTTTCATATAGGATGATAGGATCCCTATTGGTTTAATGCTGTCGTACGATGATTTTCCGTACTTGATGATTGATCCATACCCTTGACTTGAGGATGCCGTACGATGGATTATACCGTACGTGGTGTTGTGAGGCTGGATGCCGATTGATAGATTCACCGTCTCGGTCATATTAGATACATGTACCTGTTAGCATTGGCATATGATTTACACTATGCTGCATTCATGTTATTCTTATGGCATTCCTTATACCTGTGCTAGTACACTTACACCATTATCGATGATGGGTATGTTACACTTACACAGATTTGCCGGCTCACACACTTCATCATCGATAATTTCCATGTCACTACACAGTAGGATTGCTGCATCTTGATATGACTCTTCGCATAATATGCTTGCGTACATACACATTGTATATCCATATTGGTGCATATATACTTTGATATATCCATACTTGCGCACATACACATTGTATATCCATATTGGTGCACATATACTTTGATATATCCATACTTGCCCACATACGCATTTGTATATCCATATGGGTGCACACATACACTGGTATCTCTATACTTGCGCATATATATATCATACCTACATAGATAACTGGTTTTATTGGGAAATTGGGAACCACATATTATATTTTAAAAACTGGAATCATTTAAAAGAGTGGTTTTCCCTTAATATGTCATATCACTGTTCCATGTTGCAGGATATACGGATATGCTTACATTTCTATCATATGTCGCATACATCATGCTTTATGATTTTACGCATTGAGATATGCTATTTTCATGAGATTTCGGGATTTGAGAACCGTGGCGATTTCAAAAGAAAGCATGTACTGTTTTATAAAAAAACGGTTTCTCTTGATATGATATTTCAGTGCGTCCACCATGTGTTTTCTCGGTTCTGAGAGAGAGATATGTGAAACCCGATTCGAGGAGGCGGATGAGGCCAATTACGGGTACATGATGGACCCGGTATGGTACCCTGGGGCAAGAAAGGGATGCTGTGTATACAGACGGTGAGCCTGGCAGAGGGACTACTACCTAACTGTGATTGGTTGGGCCTGGCGGATATCCGGAGGATACCGACAGGAGTCGAAAGATGATATGGGTTAATCCGGACTGACGGAGCCCGTGGGCCGATCCGGACTGACGCAGCCCGAGATAGGACGATTTATGTGTCGATCCTGGACACGGGTTTCATGATATTTTCGGGTGTCGATGTTGGACACCCAGATTCCATGATTTTGATGTGTCGCGAGGGACACCATTGATTTATATCCTCATACTTTCATGCACACTCCTTTATGATTTTTATGTGCATACAAACATTGGTCATATAGGTGGACGAGATCCACATGCATACATGCATTGATTATACTGTTGGATGTTATCCACATGCTTATGGACATTGACTACCTTGTTGGCATATATACAGACCCGGTCACCCTAGATATCATAGTATTACCTTTATGATATAGTTGGCCTAGGAGTCGTTGTTTATTCGATTTCTATCTGTTGATATTTTTCTACTCACGAGTTGGAAACCCACCCCCGTTGTGCCACAGTTCTTGCAGGTTGACCGCTTGGATCAGTAGCGGCTTCGCTGACACACAACTGCATTCTGGTGTTTTGCATTGGTAGGTGGGACATTTGTATCGTACCCACTCTTGTATCTATATTTCATGTATCCAGTTAACTCCATCAATCAAAATTATTAAATTGTATAAGTAATGAGACTTAGTGAGATTGTGGTTGCAAGACTTAGAGCGAGGGGTTTTCCGCTACTTGTGGTTTTGATGTCTTTTTTTCTTTTATTTCTTTTGTGGTGAACTTTGCCGTTGGGCGTCGTATACTTATATATATTGTCTTGCATGGTTGTGATCCGCCGTTTGGCGGAGAGCTAGCTTCCGCTTGGGGTTGCTTTTATCAGTATTGTGTATTTGTGGTTTTGGATCAAAATATACAAAGGAGGTGCTGCCCAAATTTTTAAAAGACGAAACATGTTTTCAAACCAGTAAATTTCACTTGCATTATTTATGTTCCTTTTCTATGCATTAAGAAACTTGATTTCATTATACCTTTATTCAAAACTCCACCTCCTTTATTTTTTTGAAAAGGTTTAGATTTCTAGGTTTCAGAATTACGTTACGCCTCTTGACGTTGCATGATTTGAGTGTTGGTCACGAGCTAATATTTCGGGTCGTGATAATTTCATAGTCGTACTGAGCAGCAATAGCAAGTAGGATCCGAATGGATTTAAGCATGGCTACCGGAAAGAAAGTCTCATCATAGTCCAAAGCTGGTCTTTGACGAAAACCTTTCGCTACCAACCTTGCCTTATAGGTCTCCACCTAACCATCTACACCAATCGTTCGTTTAAAGATCCATTTGCAGCCTACAGGTTTTATCCCAGAGGGTACATCCTCCAAAGTCCACACTTTGTTGGTGTACATGGACTCCATTTCGGATCTCATGGCATCCATCCACTTCACAGAGTCACCACTCGTGATAGCTTGCTGAAAACTGGCAGGGTCATCGTCATCCATAATGCAATCTTCTCTATCACCATCAATGAGAAAACCATAGTATCTCTTCGGTGGACGAGAAGTCCTACCAGATCAATGGTGAGGCCGAGGTTCATAAGATTCTGTTGAAACTTCAGGTTCAACCAAGTCGTCATTTGTAACTTGTGTCTCTAGAACCTCTTCTAGATCTACCATATTACCATCAGCATCATTTGGAAAAATCTCATTTTCTAAAAATGTGGCATACTAAAAAACAAATACCTTTTGTTCCTCCTTGTGGTAGAATAGATACCCAAATGAATATTTTGGATATATCACAAATCTACATTTGACCGATCGTGTCTTGAGTTTGTCTGGATTCAGCTTTTTGACAAAAGCCGGACAACCCCAAATCTTAACTCATTTAAGAGATGGTCCCTTTCCATGCCATATCTCATATGGAGTGGTAGACACAGTCTTGGTTGGAACTTTGTTCAACAGAAAAGCTGCAGTCTCCAATGCATACCCCCAAAAGGAGTAGGGTGACTCAGAATCACTCATCATAGATTGTACCATATCTAATAGGGTACGATTTCGCCGCTCTGACACACCATTGTGCAGTGGTGTGTAAGGGGCAGTGAGCTGAGAGAGAATCCCATTCTCTTTTAGGAAGTCTAAGAACTCAGTACTTAAGTACTCTCCACCTCGATCTGATCGAAGTATCTTGATTCTCATTCCTGTTTGGTTTTCTACTTCAAGTTTGTACTCCTTGAATTTCTCGAAAGCTTCAGACTTATGCTTTATCAAAAACACATGGCTGAATCTTGAGAAATCATCAGTAAAAGTTATGAAGTAAGAAAAACCCGCCTCTTGCCTGTGTAGACATTGGCCCACATACATCACTATGTATGAGGCCTAAGAGCTCAGTAGCTCTTTCTCCGTGTCCAGTAAACGGAGTTTTGGTCATTTTACCTTTGATACAAGACTGGAAAGACGCATAAGATTTATACTCAAAAGAATTTAAATATCCATCTTTATAAAGCTTGTTTAGTCTTGTTTCATTAATATGACCAAGTCTAGAAAAGCTTCATTTATATCTGAAAATTTTCTTTTACTTGTGTATTGAATGTTGAAAACTGTGTGTTAATTAAGGACGTATATCCCGTTATTAAGTGTACCACAACCAATCAACTCTTGATTAAGTCTAATGTTCATAACATTGTGTTGCACAGCAAAATGATATCCTTCATTGTCTAACAAAGAAACGGATATAATATTACAAAGCATACATGGTATAAAATAACATGGGTTGATACTCTCCCACTGAAACTGCATGTACATTAGAACCATTTCCAACCTGGAGAGTATGATCACCTGTCTTCAAAACTCTGCTATTTCTTAACGCCTGCACAGAATTGCAAATATGAGAACCCGAACCGGTATCTAATACCCAGGAAACAGAGTCAATAGAAAAACAGTTTTCAATCACGAACACACTTGAAGCTGAAGCGTCACCATGCTTCTTTTTCTTGAGTTCAAGGTACTCAGTACAGTTCCGCTTCCAGTGCCCCATCTTCTTGCAATGAAAACATTCTCCCTTCCCCAACCCTGAAGCTTTGGATTTGTCTTTCCCCTTCGCCTTCTTTATTTCTCCTCTCGGTTTGGTGAATTTCTTCTTATTCTTTCCCTTGGCCTTGGCTTTTGGGACGGAAGAGGAAGAATGTCCAACAAGTATAGAGGGGGACTTCGCTTTCAGCGTGCTTGTCACGACCCGAAAGTACGGAACATGACCGGCACTTAGACTACGAACGTCTCAAGGCGTACGTATGCTAAGTAAGCCGAAACCCAGAAATCCAAACCAAGAGAAGTAGTAGAGAATAGGAAGAACCATATCAAATCAACCTGTATGCAACATAATATACAACGCCTAAAGGCGAGGATCACAACAGAAATGGAACTCAACCAGCAAGAAACTCAAGAAATATAACATGCTACTTTATGGTCGAAAGAATAACATTACTGGTCTCTATCTCAAAAAATACAAGTTTGGTTGATGGAACTTCTAGATACAACTGAAATATAATATACAAGGTATAATGATGGGTAAGATACAATAAACCCACCTACTAGCAAGTCACCCGAAAAGAAACCGTGCCGCAAAGCCGTAATGAAATCCGTACGGCAACACCTGCAAGAAACTGGGGCACAACGGGGGTGAGTTGCCAACTCGTGAGTAGAAAAAGATCTACGCACAGAAATCGCACAAATAACGCAACCTAGGTCAATGATCATAATATATCCTCAAATATATGAATAACATGTAGCCTATAATAAGGCTAGGGTAATATCTAACCCGAGTGTGATCTCATGTGCCCGTGTCAGTGCCTTAGGTAGCAATATATCATATGAATGAGGTATGAATGCATCAAAACAGGATACATGTAAATGAAGAAACTGTTTTCATAAATTAGTGAGATTTCCTTTGTATTTTTAAAATGAGATATCATAAATGAAATCAGCATTAACAGTGTCTAGCATCGACACAAAACATAAATCTCAATGTCTCAAAACCTCAGGCTCCGGCCATCCGGACTGGCCTGTATCATCAAATCTCAGTACCTCAATATCTCGAAATCTCAATGTCGCAATCTCAATATCTAGGGCACCATCAGTCCAGACCGGCCCCTACCATCCATCTCAAGACCACGACGGTATCCTCCGGATATCCGACGCGTCGGGTAAAATCACCGGTAGGTAGTCTCCCCCTGCCAGGCTCATCGTCATCACCACGAGCTTCTTGCCCCGGGGTACCTTACCGGGTCCACCATGTACCCGAAACGGTTCATCCAACTCCTCGAATCGGGTCTCCAAATCCATCAGCAAACTCATGGTGGACGACTCATACATCATGGGAAAAACCGCGCTTTTTATTTAAAAAGAGAAAGAAGAAGTTTGTATATGTTTTGCGGTTTTCCCCAAATCCAGAAAATCTCATGGAAATCCAAATCCAAAACCTCAATAGCACGTAAAAAGTGAATATATGCATGAGAATCCATGAATGCGGCATAACAATGAATAACAGTATGCATGAGGTAGCAGGTAATAACTACAATGTCTAAACTAACATATAAGGCAAGTACACTAATATCATGTCTAAACTATTAGCTAACAGGCTATGTCAAGCAATAATATTTTCTAAGGTGTACGTGACATGGCAATTACCGATGAAGATGTGTGTGAGCCGGCAAGTAAGTGTACGTGGTACATACGCATCATCGGTAATGGTGCTGGTGTCCTAACCACAAGATATCAACAGTAGAATATGAAGCATAATATAAGCATGTGATGCGGAGCAAACAACAATAATGAGTGGGAGCGGAATACTAGACGCAACGATAACTAATCTGTTTTAACCTAATATAAGTCCTACAATGATGCCTTTTGAAATAACACGAATCGTGGGGTTTTGAAAATAGGGGCTACGGTGTTTTTAAGAAAAGATACGTTTTTTGAAATATCCGTGGGATCCCTTAGGCTGTCTTTAAAAATACGCACGATTCGTAAGCTTTGAAATAGGTAGGAACCGAATCTAATCCAACAACTAACTAAACTAAAGGGCTACGCTACAAGCTAGACTACAGGTAAGGAAACCGCCTAACATCTGAGTCGATACATATACATACCTGTATATATATTAGTCGGTGATCCCGCCTCAATAATATCATATCCGATACCATATCTATAATCAGACATCCCAAGTCAAGTGTGCGGATCAATCATCAAGATATAGCTCGTACGTAAATCCGTCGTACGGCATCCCCCAATTCTGGGTACGGGTCAAAATCACATTCATCATACTATTCACCTGGTATCCTCTTTATCAATATCATGATCTGGTACTGATCTACGTCTAGTACAATACTGATATCGCCTAAGTATGGATGCACATGTGTAAAAACTACGTCAAGGACCCGCTACAACGTCATGTCGTATCTAAGATACGAACCCTGCTATATCACCGATCTCACGGCCTCAAATCAAATCTCATCGACTCAGCTCAATCCCAAGTATCATCCTCAATCCGTATGTGAACACATAGTCCCATACCCATGTAAACCCATAACTATAAAGAATCCCATGAGCACATATCAATAGGAATGTATGCAAGTATGTATGTGTGTATGTGTAGTGCAACACTACCCTAGGGTTCGCAACACTAAGGTAATCCAACACACCAATATCCATCCTAAGCAACGTTATTAATCCCAAATAACATATAATAAATTGTTGGTGTGTATACGCATCCGTATACACCACCACGGACTGCGGGGGTGCTATACGCCATCCACCCGACTTCTCCCCGTAGATATAAATCTACTCACCTGGTCCTCGCTAGCCGGTGCCGACGTCGCCACGCGCTTGCTTGTCGTCTCGAAGTCCGCATGGGGTTACCTACATATCATAACGCACCATATCGCATTAAAACTAAATTCGAAATCGAAACGGCATACGAAAATCAAATCGGCACGCGTATCACGCATAGGTCCAAACCTATCGCCTACGCATACAAGAATAGTCAAACCAACCCTCGATGTCGATGTACAAACGTCAAACCATCGAGAAAAATCCAATCACACTCATTTGCATATTCACGAACACTAATTTTAATATAAACTAGGTTAAAACTCACAAAAACCCCAATTTCACTTAAAAAGTCATTTTTCCGAAAATCTAGCAAGCACAATTCGCCGTTTTTGTACAAAACAAGATGTTTAAATGAATGTAGCGGCCAATATACTTATTAAATATCTTAAATAAGTCATAGAAATAATTTCCGGAATTTAATCTCATTAAATTCCAAAAACCCTAATATTCTAGTTTATAAAAATACCCTTTTTAACAATTTCAAAGCAAAAATGCACAAACAACAATCTAGGTTAGATTTGCATGATCTAAAGTATTAAACCACACTTAATAAAGTTAATGAAGTCATGAAAATCCTAAACACATTTTTAATCCCAAGTATTTAACCAAATTCAAAAATCTAGTAGGCAAATTAGCACATTAACACAATTTTTTTTTTAAACTAACCATTAGCACTAGCTACTAATCTTGTATTAACATGACAAAAAGCCTAAATATAACACACAATCATACACCAATTTTACAAAACCCTAACTTGCATTCAAATTCATAACTTGAATTCCAAAACTTGCAATTAAACTCACATATCCAAATTAACACTTAATTAAATTAGCTTAAGAAATTAGTAACCAATTAAGCAACAAAAATGTTTAGAATTATACCCAAAAATATTTGAAGATCCACAAGCATCCATGGCCTCCCAAAATGCTCTCTTTTCACAAAGATCCATGCTATACGAGCAAAGCTAAAATGGGTAGGAGTCGGATTTGGGTTTTGGGATTTTTTTTGATGGATTTGAGGCAATTTTTGATGAAGTTTGAAGAGAAAAGAGAAGGAAATTGGGGAGGGGGGCTGCTGCTGCTGTAGGAAGGGGGACTGCTAGAATGGGAGTGGGAGAGGAGAGAGAGGGAGGTAGAGAAAGTGGGGGAAGAAGTCAAAGTCAAGGTAAGGTCAAAAGTCCACCTAATTCACCCATTTTCTTTTCTTTTCTTTCATATCTTTTTCTTTGAAAATCAAGTGGGGAAAAATATGGTGGCTACTGAATTCAGCCATGGGGAGGAGTAAGTGGGGGTGTGTGGGTGTGGGTATGGGTGTGGGGTGATGAAAAATGATAAATACAATACCCCAAGCATCCATTTACGCTAAAAAAAGCCTTTTTTCTTCAATAATTTCTAAACCGTTTTGGCAAATGATTTCGTTCCAAAAACCACATGATAAAATTTTATTTAATGTTTTATGATGCACAAAATTTGTTTCAACTCATTCCAATTTGTAATTTTCCCTAATTAAATGTATTAGTGACTGATTGAAAAGATTTCATGTTGTGAGTATCGAATCAAATAGTCCCCGGCAACGGCGCCATTTGATTGTAAAGATTTCGTGTTGTGAGTATCGAATCAAATAGTCCCCGGCAACGGCGCCATTTGATTGAATGAATTTCTTGGATGTGTGTATGAAATTGTATAGAAATCACAACCAAAAATTATTTGACCGCAATCAACTACGGTGTCGGATTGTAGATTGTAAGTGAGTGCGGATCGTCCTTAGGAAAAGTGTAATCGTTCGTCTTTTGAATTAGATGAGTCGAAACATTAATGAAAAGAAAAGAAAACAATTCATGATTTAAAATTGATGTTCAAGAATGAAAAAAAACTAGATCTAAGAAAGCATTAAATGATAGAATCAAGAATTGATAGTTTGTTGATTTTTCCAAACCAAATATCAAGAATCGAAATGAGGCTCGTAGGAATCGATCGGATCTATAGATGTAATGTAATCTTAGAATTACGTATTCTTATCCTTCGATGAATTGATACTAGATCGATGATGATCGATCGAGAATTAGGGATTTCTTGTGAAACTAGGGTTTCATCTCATCCCTTGTTCTTTCATCGATATCATTCATATTCTAGCCTCTAGTAAATTCAAGAAACGATCGTAGATCCCTAATTTCGAGCGATCACAATCAAGGAAGCATCGCAACGAAACTAGGTCATCGATTCTTGAACTTGCTAAGGTTTACAAAACTCGTAGGACTTAAAAATCGTTTAAAGATTTGTTACATCATCATTCTATAATCGTCTCGACTCCTTAACGAGCGGAGTTTCACTCACACATCACAACAAGAGCAACAATTACAAATTGAGATCTAATCATGATGCAAGAATTAAAAGAAAGCAAGATTAAAGAATTTCTCCTTTTATTTATATCAACAATTTAGTTACATTCGCTCAAGAACTACAAGAGGAAGAACTTGATTGTCGATTTGGCTTCGCTCGTCTCCGTGGATCGCGGATCGGCTTGGATCACTTGCCCGATTGAAGATCGGCTCGGCTCCTAAAAGGTTGAAGGCTTCTCACTTGATTTGGTACTCAAGATCTTGGATTTGGAGTGGAATTAGGGTTAGGGTTTCGCACAAGCCTTGTCACGAGCCTTGTGGAAGAAAATGGTGTAGAATGAACCAATGGTTACTGATTATTGATCACCTAAAAATTGAACAACATTTAACCCTAGGTCTAGGTTCCTATTTATAGATAACTAACCCTAGATCTAGGATTTCAAATTCTAAGTTTCCCTCCAAAATTTTGTTGAGGAAATTCAAATTTCCCTCCAAAAGTTAGTTAGGGGAGAACTTCTAGATGTGATTAGTTAGGAGGGAGCTTCTAGAAGAGGTTAGTTAGGAGCTTAATTAGGATTAGCCTTGCTTTAATCTTCTTTGCTGATCTGGCAGTATCTTCGAGGGTATTCTGGAACTTTACATGTCAGAAAGGAATGTGGGCCCAGAGATTGAGATTCTGCAGTAAAAATGAATCGATGACGTGGCAGAAGAGGCGCGGATCCGCGGCGCATGCAAGCTCCTGCCGCGGATCCGCGGCTGCATGTGGGCTTTGGGCTTCTATTCTTCTGGTACAGTCTTGGGATGATTGTTGGGCCTTCTTTTGATATATATAATTGTATAATTCCTTCTGATTTGCTACCAGATCTGAAATGATTTAGTTGGCGTATTTTTCGAGCGGTGTAATGATCGAACAAGCTTCTCTTTTCCTGCACAGACTTCGAAACACGGGTTGCAAGATATAGAAAATATGCCATGTAATGAAATGCAGTCAATTTCCCTAGAAATGCCGGTTTTAAGGTCGAATACATGTAATCTGATATTTTGCGACCGAATTGCTAATATGTAGAATATGGATACCGTAAACTTCTATATGGATGCAAATGATAAGGAAATTGCCGGTTAAAATATGCAATATTTTCGACTGATCAAATACCCCCAAACTTAATTTCGATCGTCTCGAGCGAATGTTTTATTAAAGAAAAAGAGAAGGAGAAAATAAAGAAAGAGAAAAACTAACTAGCACACTTTCGTAGGCAACACGATTGCACTGAGCACGTGCAACAAGCCTTTAAACCTCTAGGTGTCCCTAGTAGGAGGAGTGTTGTCTCCTGAGGGTTTTTAGCGGATTGCACCCACAAAATCCAATAATAAAAGCAAGATCATGAATATTACATTTAAAGAAAAGAATTGTAGAAGAAAAGCCTTGAAAATTAGGGTTTCCAACTAAGCTAGCTTTTCGGTTGTCATGAGCCCTATCTTAATGGTCATGAAAAGATGTCAGAAATCACGTCCTCCCTCAATAAAACATCGTCTTATTCTTCATTCCTATCTGTTTTCCAAACATCGATCATATAACCCTGCGTGTGTGTAAAGGACATCCCTACACCCGGAGAATTCAATTCAAGCTATCATACTCTTGCCCATCAGCCTTAGTACTTTTTTGATAAACGAAATTGCTCACACACTTTCATGCGACCGTTAATACTTCTTGAGGTACTAACCGACCGATTACTCCTGTGCTTGCATGCTTGGTGTATTTTCCTTGTCTTGCACCACCTCAGGCATAGCAGTGACTCCCAGACCAGTTGGCCTTAGGGCACTAGGTGAAGAAGCACCCTTTGCTATATATTTTTTATTGCCCTTGGTGATAACAAAACCAGTGTTCATTTTTCTCATCACTTTCTATTTTTTTTTATTTCCTTCATACGTTTGGCTTTAAGACAAGAGCATTTCATGGTATCCTCTACTATCCCAGGCTTCAAGACGTGTGTAAGTGCGAATAGCAGGGTATCAACGTTCAAAATGTTTGGCTTACAGAATAGAAACTATTTTTCAGACTTATTTTTATCCTCAGATTAGTGACGTCTTTCATCTTATTAACCCTTGGGACAACGGCTCATAACTACTTATTACTAGTTCGTATAAGAAAACTTCTAATTTTCTTAGTTTTCTTAAATTTTTCTAATCTCATGGATGTAATTTTTCACTATCTAATCTTTTATTATCTTATTTATGTACAAAAATATTTTTATAATTTTGAAAATTTTTAAATTTTTATGGTTTTCCAAAAAAATGTTTTGTGCTTATGCAAATGATATGATGCAAATGATGCGAAAATAAGCAAAAACCTCCCCCAAACTTGTTTTCAACAGTGTCCTCACTGTTGCCTTCCGCTAAATCTACAAAACCTGTAAGTCTGGGAGGAATTTATTAATGGGGGCAAAATATTTAAGTGAAGATCCTCCCCCAAACTTATTTTTGGCTCAAAATTTTGTAAAATTTTCTTTTCAAGAGCCAGAAAAAAAATATCCCCCCCAAACTTGAGTTATGCAATGTTAATCTTTTAAAATCACAAGAGGGGGTCAAAAATCAGTGGTCGATGCCAAACTTTGCAAAGACCAAATGTCAACACCAACCATTCAAAAATTTTATCAATTCAGTGCTCTGGTTGGTGGAAGAAGAAGTGGGGAAAGATTAAGTGGTGGAAGAGAATCTGTGTGCATCTCATATTGGAGAGACGATGCAGTGAATGTGATGGATCACTCGCATTCTTTTTACAGTTCAAAAGAAGGGGTGGAGGTTCAATTTCAGTGATTGGGAGATGATTCATCTCAACACCCGTATCATTCCGAAATGCGAGTTCATCAGCGAAGATTTCCTCAAAAGTTCCATCAATGCCCCGATGAATAATATCATCACAAAGTGCGGGGTGATCTTCAGACTCTAAAAACAGTTCATAATCAGTGTTATTTGTTGACCCGGACATCTTGGTGGAAGAGTCCGTATGTGTATGATACATAGTTGGGTCAAACAACAACGTATGAAAAGAGTCAAGATCGATATCAAGAGGATCATCAAATTCGCTGCTGTCGACATCCATTAAGTCGACAGAACATACTTGAGCAGTAGGTTCAGAGGGTACACTTCCCAACTTGTAAATGTTCAGCTCTATTGACCTATTCCCAAAGGATAGGGTCATAGAACCGTTACGACAGTTGATTATTGCATTGGAAGTGGCCAAAAAGGGGCGACCTAAAATCACCGGAATTTGATTCCGTCGGTTCGCTACAGGCTGTGTATCAATTACAATAAAATCTACCGGGAATATAAATTCTCCGATTTTTATTAACACATCCTCCAGTTCACCCCTAGGTTTGGTGATTGATCGGTCAGCCATCTAGAGAGTGCAATTGGTTGGCTTCAACTCTCCGATCCCTAATTGCTCATAGACTGAGTATGGAAGCAAGTTAACACTAGCGCCAAGGTCTAGTAGAGCACGGTTGATGTGTTTTTCCCCAATAGAAACGGAAATAGTAGGATATCCTGGATCCTTACGTTTCCTCGGTAATTGCTGGGGGAAAGCCGTGTCTATTGTCTTTTCCATAAAAATCTTCTTGGGCACTGGATTCTTCCTCTTCCTAGTGCACAAGTTCTTAAGAGTTTTCGCATAGGACGGAACTTGTTGGATGGCATCTAGGAAAGGGATGTTGGTGTTTACTTACTTAAAAATGTTCATAATCTTCTCCATATGTGGACTCGGTGTGTTAGCCCTTAACCGATTAGGATAAGGTGCTTTAGCAATAAGCGCTGGGTCCATCATAGGAGAAGGAAGTGGGTGTGGAACCGATCCCAGAATAGAAGTGGGGATTGTCCGTGCAGGGGTAAAAGAGGTGGGCTGTAGTGGCGAGCCTTTTGGGAAACGAAGAATAGGCTCGGAAGAATATGGTAGGGTAGAAGAAGTGTGTGGAAAGGACTCAGCCGGGGTTCTATTGATTGATTTATCTGTGTCATCAAACTCTTCCCCAACATGATGGTCAAGCACTCGTCCAGATCTCAACGTGATCTCATCCACATGATGTGAATAGCTAGGATTGGGTAAAGGTTGAGCTGGAAGTTTCCCTTTCTCTCGTGCACTCATTTCGGCTTTTAGTTGTGCAATTTGTTCTTCCATCGATTTGATGTTCTCATTTTGAGAGATAATGATCTTCATTACATTCTCGACGGAAGATTGCAAACTTGCCGTCCCTTGGATGGATTGTTTCATGAAAGTATCCAAGGTTTGTGCTAGTGCAGAGGTATTATCTGTACTGGTCAATTGCAAAGGACTAGACGGTACAAAAGTGTTGGCCGGATTTTGAAAGTTTTGTGATTGGAAGGGGTGCTGACTCAATTGAAGTTGTGGGTGCTGTTGTGGTGGAGGGGCCCCTTGGAAATTGTGTTGGGTTGGAACCGTGTTTTGAAATTGGAATTGGTTCCAAGCAAAGTTAGGGTTATTCCTCCAACCCTGATCATATGTGGAGGAAGATGGATCATTTCTAGGTCTTTGAAATGCGGCATTTGTATGCTCAGGACCTTGAAACGGACATTCTTCCGTCAAGTGAGACGGATCAGAACAACAACCACATACAGTTTTGGAGAGTGATATTTGACTTAGGGCGGCGGCTAAAAATTTATTTTCCATATTCTCGAGTTTCTTATTGATAGCTGCAATGTCAGCTTTAACTTCTATGGAAATATCATTGCCATCCCTAGATGATTGACTCACACCCTCCCACTGTAAAGATTTTTCAGCGAAATCTTCTAGAAATTTCCAGGCTTCCCCATCATCTTTGGTTATAAAGTTGCCTTGACACATGGATTCAAGGGACTGTCTTGTGTAAGGAGTAATGCCCTCATAAATGATTCGGCACAATTCCCATCTCGGGATGCCGTGATGTGGACATTGGACTAACAGATCCTTGAAACGTTCAAGACATTTTGAAAATGTTTCATTTGGAAGCTGGGTGAATTGATAGATTTCGCTACGGACTCGAGCTGTTTTGTGATGTGGGTAGAATTTCTTAAGGAATGCTTTGACGAATTCGTCCCAATTTGCAATGGAATGTGCGGTAGTGTTATATAGCCACTTCTCGGCTAAATCGCACAAAGTAAATGGGAGAAGACGAAGAGGTAAAGCATCTACAGACAACTGTGAGGTACCCATCATTGCGCATACATTTTCAAATTTCGTGATAAACACGTATGCGTCTTCAGACTCGAGACCGTGAAATTTTGGTAAAAGGTTGATGTATTGGGGTTTTATTTGAAAATTTTCCCCGTTGGCTGGTGGTGTGGAAAGACATGTGGAAAGTGGGCCTCGTGTAGGATAGCATCTCTCTTGGAGAGAGATGCGAGGTGGATTCTGCGCACCAACGGACGGCGGCAGAGTAGTGGAAAAGAAGTTCAATGGAGGTGGATCCATCGATGTGGGTGTGGTGGTGGGTAAAAGAAAAGGTAAATGTAGAAATACCGACTTTTGGGACGATGAGAGGACGCGGACTAAACGGGCACTAGAAACCCGTTGTCCAGCCTATCTTGCACTAAAAAGGGTTAGTACAAGTGGCAGCGTGAATTTATAATTAGGGGAAATGATGTATGCGGTGTTTGCTTTGAAAATTGATACGGACTTTTGAAAAAATATGATGCAACACAACAAATGCAACAAGCAAAAACCCTAATTTTAGTGGTCACCTAGGTCCGGCTCTAGACCGCTCCTAACTGCCAAAAGACAAGTCGCAGGATCAATCCTCCACTGCCTCTTTGTCCCCCTGTGGCCGGATAAGTGCCAGGTAAGTGGGAAGTTACTCCACTACGTAAGTAGTGGGCCTAATTAAAAACCACTAGCCTTAGACACACTCGCCTTAGGCACCACAAGAAAACGGCAATGAATTACCCACGGCCTTCTCTTGTCCTAATTGAGCGCGACGGTCCTTAGAGTCATCTCTAGATTTCTTTTAATTAATGAGGGTCAATGCGGATCCAAGTTTGTGATTTTCGGGGCCTAGGAAGGGTAATGAACTCCCCACCTAATTTGGATTTGGTCGTGCCCCTTAAATTTCCGTATTAATATGCAAACAACCAAAAGAATCAAAACACGCACAAATTTTATTTTGCTTTTGCGTGCAGCGATTTATTTGCAAAGAAACCTGCACAAAATTGTTATTGGAGCAGACAAGGTAAGAGATAAGAAAGATAGAGGCTTACAGACAAAAAAATGGTACAGTGAACCTTCCACAGAGGCGTGGAACCGCCGCGGATGAGGCCCTAATGCCGCGGAAGGGCGGCCATATGTGCTGATCTCTGCACAAAAATTTCTGTCACTGTTCCACTTGAACTGCTTAGCTCTCTGGATTTTTCAGAAAAATTTTATCCACGCTCCAATGATTCCAGAATTTCTCGCAATCAAATCACAACACACGTATTAGAGTTTGTACGAGTTTAGATCTAAAAAAAATTATGATGGAATAAATTGTTCAACTCAAATTTCAAAATACGAACTATTAGCGCACTATCCCCGGCAACGGCGCCATTTTGATTGAAAAGATTTCGTGTTGTGAGTATCGAATCAAATAGTCCCCGGCAACGGCGCCATTTGATTGTAAAGATTTCGTGTTGTGAGTATCAAATCAAATAGTCCCCGGGAACGGCGCCATTTGATTGAATGAATTTCTTGGATGTGTGTATGAAATTGTATAGAAATCACAACCAAAAATTATTTGACCGCAATCAACTACGGTGTCGGATTGTAGATTGTAAGTGAGTGCGGATCGTCCTCAGGGAAAGTGTAATCGTTCGTCTTTTGAATTAGATGAGTCGAAACATTAATGAAAAGAAAAGAAAACAATTCATGATTTAAAATTGATGTTCAAGAATGAAAAAAAACTAGATCTAAGAAAGCATTAAAAGATAGAATCAAGAATTGATAGTTTGTTGATTTTTCCAAACCAAATATCAAGAATCGAAATGAGGCTCGTAGGAATCGATCGGATCTATAGATGTGATGTAATCTTAGAATTACGTATTCTTATCCTTCGATGAATTGATACTAGATCGATGATGATCGATCGAGAATTAGGGATTTCTTGTGAAAGTAGGGTTTCATCTCATCCCTTGTTCTTTCATCGATATCATTCATATTCTAGCCTCTAGTAAATTCAAGAAACGATCGTAGATCCCTAATTTCGAGCGATCACAATCAAGGAAGCATCGCAACGAAACTAGGTCATCGATTCTTGAACTTGCTAAGGTTTACAAAACTCGTAGGACTTAAAAATCGTTTAAAGATTTGTTACATCATCATTCTATAATCGTCTCGACTCCTTAACGAGCGGAGTTTCACTCACACATCACAACAAGAGCAACAATTACAAATTGAGATCTAATCATGATGCAAGAATTAAAAGAAAGCAAGATTAAAGAATTTCACCTTTTATTTATATCAACAATTTAGTTACATTCGCTCAAGAACTACAAGAGGAAGAACTTGATCGTCGATTTGGCTTTGCTCGTCTCCGTGGATCGCGGATCGGCTTGGATCACTTGCCCGATTGAAGATCGGCTCGGCTCCTAAAAGGTTGAAGGCTTCTCACTTAATTTGGTACTCAAGATCTTGGATTTGGAGTGGAATTAGGATTAGGGTTTCGCACAAGCCTTGTCACGAGACTTGTGGAAGAAAATGGTGTAGAATGAACCAATGGTTACTGATTATTGATTACCTAAAAATTGAACAACATTTAACCCTAGGTCTAGGTTCCTATTTATAGATAACTAACCCTAGATCTAGGATTTCAAATTCTAAGTTTCCCTCCAAAAGTTTGTTGAGGAAATTCAAATTTCCCTCCAAAAGTTAGTTAGGGGAGAAACTTCTAGATGTGATTAGTTAGGAGGGAGCTTCTAGAAGAGGTTAGTTAGGAGCTTAATTAGGATTAGCCTTGCTTTAAACTTCTTTGCTGATCTGGCAGTATCTTCGAGGGTATTCTGGAACTTTACATGTCAGAAAGGAATGTGGGCCCAGAGATTGAGATTCTGCAGTATAAATGAATCGATGACGTGGCAGAAGAGGCGCGGATCCGCGGCGCATGCAAGCTCCTGCCGCGGATCCACGGCTGCATGTGGGATTTGGGCTTCTATTCTTCTGGTACAGTCTTGGGATGATTGTTGGGCCTTCTTTTGATATATATAATTGTATAATTCCTTCTGAATTACTACCAGATCTGAAATGATTTAGTTGGAGTATTTTTCGAGCGGTGTAATGATCGAACAAGCTTCTCTTTTCCTGCACAGACTTCGAAACACGGGTTGCAAGATATAGAAAATATGACATGTAATGAAATGCAGTCAATTTCCCTAGAAATGCCGGTTTTAAGGTCGAATACATGTAATCTGATATTTTGCGACCGAATTGCTAATATGTAGAATATGGATACCGTACACTTCTATATGGATGCAAATGATAAGGAAATTGCCGGTTAAAATATGCAATATTTTCGACTGATCAGTGACTGCTTAAAATAATAATAAAATAATTTTTTTCAGAAAATTTGAAATTTCACCAGCGGCTCAATAAACACCAAATAATAGCAATTACATAGCTAGAATATTTATATTTAATTTTTATAATAAGATATTTGTATTTTGAATTTTTACAGAAAACCCCCTTATTTAACCGATTTTTCGAAATTTCACCGAAACGATTTTCAAAACGTTACAATCTTCCCCCCTTAAAGAAATTCGGTCCCCGAATTTAAATTCAAACTCTCCCAAATACTAAAACATCTAAGAAAAACCATTAAGTCGTCGGGGCTCCGAAATTGTAACCACATAAAACAAATCGTAGCGCAGCGCATGCGCTTGAAAAATGAGCATATAACTCAAATCGAAACTCCGTCAAGCATCCCGCAATCATCGGAGTCATGGAGAAGACATCAATGCCAAATCCAAATCAAAACCAATATGACATAACTCGAAACTATACATGTAAATATCGAATCTATATATGTAAGTATCTGAAGGAAATGTATGTCAAATCTCTTTAAGTCGCTGTGCAACGCGTATAACACTGCACAGTGGCGAACGTCTATCATAAGAAAATAACTATATACATATACCTTTGTTTGAAATGTACGTTCCGCCGTTTTGGAAACAATTTAGAAGGGTCTCCTTGTTTTAAACATTTTGTGTCATATCAGACACGTAGGTAAATACTGAGGCTATAGCTCGCTTTTTGGAAATCCCTTCAATAACTATCAATGCATGCAAAATATATTCAGGTACTGTCCTCTGACTAGTCCTGCTCAGTACGAAAACCCATAACAATATCATAAAAACGTACTGCTCTATACGAAATAAATCCCAAAATATGCACATGAATGCTACGTGCGTCTGGTGCGCACGGAAATCAAAATCCATGAATGTGCCATACATGCGCACAGAAACAACATCTAAGTGCATAGGGTGTGCACGAAACATCTGTCGTAGGCAACGTGTGTGCCTGACAGCAAAATCAGGTGCATCTGACATGCACAAAAAATCTCGAATTAGTGCATCTGGTGTGCACCAAATCGCATCTCGTAACAGGCGCCCAACATGCGCTAAAAATCGAAATCCGGTGCATCCATCATGCACAAAATCAACCCAACTGTATGAATCCCATAAAATCATAAACATGAGAAACCAAGGCACGAAAATGATGTCAAGTCCAACAACTGTGCAAAATCGTAAATCCTCAATCATCAAAATCAAATTATGCGAATAAATCACCCAAAACATCGAAATCAAATATGGCGGAATAGTACCGCTCAAGCGCATCCTCTAAGAATCTCGGGCCAACTGTCGCGGTCACTAGTGGGACGTCTCGTTGATGATCATGAACTCTGGCCTGCTGGTGTGCATAACAATGACCACTCCTGGGTCCAAGTCTTCTCTATGAATTGTCAATATCACGATCAATCGGCTCATCGGCCCTGTCGGATGTGCTAACGGGGACGATTCCATTCTGGCACTTCTCTGGTCATCTCTCGGGCAGTCATCGCGACCACTCGTAAAGCAGCATGTCACTATCGTCGGTCTCTGGCTCTCTGAATGTACGTGACACATCTGATCCTGGATGCAAGTATCATTGCAGCAGTGTCTTGGAAGGAATCCTGCTCAAGGTCTCTTCCAAGTCTCATCTCTGCCAAATGTCCAGGAGTCATCGTCCTTACCATGTCTGCTTCTTGCTTCGTAACGGCTGCATACTCAGCGCGACTCTTTTTGGAAGGTATATCCAATAACAATGCCTCGGTATGCGCATCGGATCTCTGATGTCAGCGGAGGGGAACGTCATCATATCCAGATCGTGTACGAACCTCTTACTCCATTTTTCTCTAATGTCGACCGCTTCGGACTCGTCTGGTCGTGGCTGCATGGACTGAGCATCCAACGGCTATCCTCGTATCTGGAGTCTCCCAAGAATTGCATCTCACCATCTAGCATCCGAATTAAGTCGAGCCATCCGATCGAGTCGTCAAAACCTCATAATCCCCCAAGAGCTCAACATCTTGGGTACGGTATAATAGTATCGAGTACATACCACAGCATCGGTGGTCCAACTGTAGAAGGGCAAACCCAAGCCTCACTAATGGAGCCGCAGAACTGCCGCAAACCCTAAGGTTCAAAGGCTTTCACACGGTCATTAAGTCGAGTTAGGGTTTCATTCTTCTAAAGGGACCATAGAATTGCCTGCATGTCTTTCCGAATACTTTAAACTTGGAATAATAGGTTACTGACATTCGATCATCTCTGTCAACTCTAAACGTCTCCGCGTGAAGTCGTCTCTAGCTGGAATCAATCTATCTGATGACCTCGCAACGGGGTAGCGAACAATCCACATATCCTAGTCATTCATCCTCGGTGACTAGTGATCTCCTATAATCTCTTAGTACAATCTCGTACTGCAATAGCTCCAACATCTGGGCAAAATCCCGTCGTTCGCAGCAATAAGTGGCTCACTCGTCTGCACGCTGAACAGTGCCTCAATCATCATGAATGAGCAATACATCAACGATCATCAGTATCTGGCTGGCCTCTGTCAGTGGCTCAATCCTCTAGTGCCGATCGGCACGTCCAAGTAATCTCATACAGCGATCCATCAAACGCTCGTAGCGCAAAACACAATCAAGACACATCTCTGCAAACGTGTGTCTCCGGAATAATGCTCTGGTCAGTCCTTGTTCGTAACGAGCTCATGCTGACCGCAACTCTAACCGTAGTTCTCCCTGCCCGTAATCGTGGCAGCAAAACCAAACTGGTACCGATGAGGCTAGATCAGGAAGGAATATAATACTGAACAAGGAAATGTACATCCTAAGGCTTCATAAGTGGAGTGGCGTGTCGTAAATATGCCGCGGAACATATCAACGGTACGTCACTCTACTTTAGTCACCTATTCCATCAACCAAGGGTCATCCTATACTCCTAAGGTAAAAACCTAACGCTCTGATACCAACTTTGTCACGACCCGAAAGTACGGAACATGACCGGCACTTAGACTACGAACGTCTCAAGGCGTACTTATGCTAAGTAAGCCGAAACCCAGAAATCCAAACCAAGAGAAGTAGTAGAGAATAGGAAGAACCATATCAAATCAACCTGTATGCAACATAATATACAACGCCTAAAGGCGAGGATCACAACAGAAATGGAACTCAACCAGCAAGAAACTCAAGAAATATAACATGCTACTCTATGGTCGAAAGAATAACATTACTGGTCTATATCTCAAAAAATACAAGTTTGGTTGATAGAACTTCTAGATACAACTGAAATATAATATACAAGATATAATGATGGGTAAGATACAATAAACCCACCTACTAGCAAGTCACCCGAAAAGAAACCGTGCCGCAAAGCCGTAATGAAATCCGTACGGCAACACCTGCAAGAAACTGGGGCACAACGGGGGTGAGTTGCCAACTCGTGAGTAGAAAAAGATCTACGCACAGAAATCGCACAAATAACGCAACCTAGGTCAATGATCATAATATATCCTCAAATATATGAATAACATGTAGCCTATAACAAGGCTAGGGTAATATCTAACCCGAGTGTGATCTCATGTGCCCATGTCAGTGCCTCAGGTAGCAATATATCATATGAATAAGGTATGAATGCATCAAAACAGGATACATGTAAATGAAGAAACTGTTTTCATAAATTAGTGAGATTTCCTTTGTATTTTTAAAATGAGGTATCATAAATGAAATCAGCATCAACAGTGTCTAGCATCGACACAAAACATAAATCTCAATGTCTCAAAACCTCAGGCTCCGGCCATCCGGACTGGCCTGTATCATCAAATCTCAGTACCTCAATATCTCGAAATCTCAATGTCGCAATCTCAATATCTAGGGCACCGTCAGTCCAGACCGGCCCCTACCATCCATCTCAAGACCACGACGGTATCCTCCGGATATCCGACGTGTCGGGTAAAATCACCGGTAGGTAGTCTCCCCCTGCCAGGCTCATCGTCATCACCACGAGCTTCTTGCCCCGGGGTACCTTACCGGGTCCACCATGTACCCGAAACGGTTCATCCAACTCCTCGAATCGGGTCTCCAAATCCATCAGCAAACTCATGGTGGACGACTCATACATCATGGGAAAAACCGCGCTTTTTATTTAAAAAGAGAAAGAAAAAGTTTGTATATGTTTTGCGGTTTTCCCCAAATCCAGAAAATCTCATGGAAATCCAAATCCAAAACCTCAATAGCACATAAAAAGTGAATATATGCATGAGAATCCATGAATGCGGCATAACAATGAATAACAGTATGCATGAGGTAGCAGGTAATAACTACAATGTCTAAACTAACATATAAGGCAAGTACACTAATATCATGTCTAAACTATTAGCTAACAGGCTATGTCAAGCAATAATATTTTCTAAGGTGTACGTGACATGGCAATTACCGATGAAGATGTGTGTAAGCCGGCAAGTAAGTGTACGTGGTACATACGCATCATCGGTAATGGTGCTGGTGTCCTAACCACAAGATATCAACAGTAGAATATGAAGCATAATATAAGCATGTGATGCGGAGCAAACAACAATAATGAGTGGGAGCGGAATACTAGACGCAACGATAACTAATCTGTTTTAACCTAATATAAGTCCTACAATGGTGCATTTTGAAATAACACGAATCGTGGGGTTTTGAAAATAGGGGCTACGGTGTTTTTAAGAAAAGATACGTTTTTTGAAATATCCGTGGGATCCCTTAGGCTGTCTTTAAAAATACGCACGATTCGTAAGCTTTGAAATAGGTAGGAACCGAATCTAATCTAACAACTAACTAAACTAAAGGGCTACGCTACAAGCTAGACTACAGGTAAGGAAACCGCCTAACATCTGAGTCGATACATATACATACCTGTAAATATATTAGTCGATGATCCCGCCTCAATAATATCATATCCGATACCATATCTATAATCAGACATCCCAAGTCAAGAGTGCGGATCAATCATCAAGATATAGCTCGTACGTAAATCCGTCGTACGGCATCCCCCAATTCTGGGTACGGGTCAAAATCACATTCATCATACTATTCACCTGGTATCCTCTTTATCAATATCATGATCTGGTACTGATCTACGTCTAGTACAATACTGATATCGCCTAAGTATGGATGCACGTGTGTAAAAACTACGTCAAGGACCCGCTACAACGTCATGTCGTATCTAAGATACGAGCCCTGCTATATCACCAATCTCACGGCCTCAAATCAAATCTCATCGACTCAGCTCAATCCCAAGTATCATCCTCAATCCGTATGTGAACACATAGTCCCATACCCATGTGAACCCATAACTATAAAGAATCCCATGAGCACATATCAATAGGAATGTATGCAAGTATGTATGTGTGTATGTGTAGTGCAACACTACCCTAGGGTTCGCAACACTAAGGTAATCCAACACACCAATATCCATCCTAAGCAACGTTATTAATCCCAAATAACATATAATAAATTGTTGGTGTGTATACGCATCCGTATACACCACCACAGACTGCGGGGGTGCTATACGCCATCCACCCGACTTCTCCCCGTAGATATAAATCAACTCACCTGGTCCTCGCTAGCCGGTGCCGACGTTGCCACGCGCTTGCTTGTCGTCTCGAAGTTCGCATGGGGTTACCTACATATTATAACGCACCATATCGCATTAAAACTAAATTCGAAATCGAAACGGCATACGAAAATCAAATCGGCACGCGTATCACGCATAGGTCCAAACCTATCGCCTACGCATGCAAGAATAGTCAAACCAACCCTCGATGTCGATGTACAAACGTCAAACCATCGAGAAAAATCCAATCACACTCATTTGCACATTCACGAACACTAATTTTAATATAAACTAGGTTAAAACTCACAAAAACCCCAATTTCACTTAAAAAGTCATTTTTCCGAAAATCTAGCAAGCACAATTCGCCGTTTTTGTACAAAACATGATGTTTAAATGAATGTAGCGGCCAATATACTTATTAAATATCTTAAATAAGTCATAGAAACAATTTCCGGAATTTAATCTCATTAAATTCCAAAAACCCTAATATTCTAGTTTACAAAAATACCCTTTTTAACAATTTCAAAGCAAAAATGCACAACAACAATCTAGGTTAGATTTGCATGATCTAAAGCATTAAACCACACTTAATAAAGTTAACGATGTCATGAAAAACCTAAACACATTTTTAATCCCAAGTATTTAACCAAATTCAAAAATCTAGTAGGCAAATTAGCACATTAACACAATTTTTTTTTAAACTAACCATTAGCACTAGCTACTAATCTTGTATTAACATGACAAAAAGCCTAAATATAACACACAATCATACACCAATTTTACAAAACCCTAACTTGCATTCAAATTCATAACTTGAATTCCAAAACTTGCAATTAAACTCACATATCCAAATTAACACTTAATTAAATTAGCTTAAGAAATTAGTAACCAATTAAGCAACAAAAATGTTTAGAATTATACCCAAAAACATTTGAAGATCCACAAGCATCCATGGCCTCCCAAAATGCTCTCTTTTCACAAAGATCCATGCTATACGAGCTAAGCTAAAATGGGTAGGAGTCGGATTTGGGTTTTGGAAATTTTTTTTGATGGATTTGAGGCAATTTTTGATGAAGTTTGAAGAGAAAAGAGAAGGGAATTGGGGAGGGGGGCTGCTGCTGCTGTAGGAAGGGGGGGCTGCTGGAATGGGAGTGGGAGAGGAGAGAGAGGGAGGTAGAGAAAGTGGGGGAAGAAGTCAAAGTCAAGGTAAGGTCAAAAGTCCACCTAATTCACCCATTTTCTTTTCTTTTCTTTCATATCTTTTTCTTTGAAAATCAAGTGGGGAAAAATATGGTGGCTACTGAATTCAGCCATGGGGAGGAGTAAGTGGGGTGTGTGGGTATGGGTTTGGGTGTGGGGTGATGAAAAATGATAAATACAATACCCCAAGCATCCATTTACGCTAAAAAAAAGCCTTTTTTCTTCAATAATTTCTAAACCGTTTTGGCAAATGATTTCGTTCCAAAAACCACATGATAAAATTTTATTTAATGTTTTATGATGCACAAAATTTGTTTCAACTCATTCCAATTTGTAATTTTCCCTAATTAAATGTATTAGTGACTGCTTAAAATAATAATAAAATAATATTTTTTTCAGAAAATTTGAAATTTCACCAGCGGCTCAATAAACACCAAATAATAGCAATTACATAGCTAGAATATTTATATTTAATTTTTATAATAAGATATTTGTATTTTGACTTTTTACAGAAAACCCCCTTATTCAGCCGATTTTTCGAAATTTCACCGAAACGATTTTCAAAACGTTACAGTGCTCTCCGCACTTCTCAATATATTAAGAAGTTCGGGTAGTGATTTCTCCATGTCATGCATGTTGAAGTTCACTATGAATGGAGAAATGGCGGAGGGAAGAGACTGTAGAACAATATCAGTATACTGTTCGTTATCCATTGTCCATCCGAGGTCCTCAAGCTCTTCAATAAGAGCTATCATCTTCAAAACGTGATCGCCTACTGATGTGCCTTGAGCCATCCGCATCTGAAACAAATTTCGAGATGCTTCGTATCTCTGGATCCGAGATTGCTCCCCGTACAATTCCTTTGTATGGAGAAAGATGGATTGAACATCCATCTGCTCGTGTTGCTTTTGATGTGTATTGTCCATCGATGTAAGCGCGAGGAATTTAGTAGTAGCACAGCCAATATCCCACGTTTTGCGGATTTCCTTATCTGCAGTAAAAGATTTAGGGCCTGGGACCGGCGGGGCTTTGGCAGTGAGGACATATAATACTTTATCATATGTGAGAGAAATGCTAATGTTCCTAAGTCAGTCTTTGTAGTTGGGTCCGGTCAGCTTGTTTTTATCTAGTAGAAGCTTAAGGCCTGTCATAGGTATCTGCCATTAAGAGAGAGAAAAGAATACACTCAGCGAAAGCTCTTGCAAAGATCAGATTGGTTATTATCTTGTCTAATCGATATCTCCCACTGTTTTTATCAAATTTTATTTAAAACCTTTTAAAAAGAAAACTAGCCGGGATTAATTATATTCTACAACTTCGCTAACCGTTCAGACAGGTCAGTGCCGGTACTTTGAGGGAGGTTCCCCGTGCTTTCGCACGGACCTAATTAGAATAAACCTCGTTTTCCCAGAGGCGTAGCCCCGTTGACACCTTTCTAGACACCTAATGGGTTAGCTAATTGTAAAGTGCAAAACTCTCCCGGGAGCAACTCTTGCTCACAGTGGGATCGGGATCCTACTATCATATAGAAGGTATGCAATCTCATTGCAAATTTCAACTCTTGAAACCCCCGATATTGTTTTTACCCCTAGCACTCATGACCTTAACTATGGTCATCATATCATAAGTACTAGTCAAGTTCTTCCCGTCATTTCATGATTAACTAGACCCACCCACATGACCCTTAACTAAAGTCAACATAATCATATGAATGTCCTAACTAATCCACATCATATGCGGTGTAGGAAGACATCACTTAGCTACCATATATTGTGCCTTAACTAAAGTCAAAATACGCAGCAAGAATACTAAGTACTCTACTTTCTAAAATGACGGAGGGCAGCGGATGGTTTTTAAGAAAACTTTTAACTCTTTGAACTTGATATCATTGTGGAATCAAATGGGTTTAAAAGGAGTGGCTTAATCATCGCACTTTGAAAATTTGCTTTTTCAGAAAAAGCCGAGTGTGTTTCAAATCCGATTCTACAACATCTTTTTAGGTTCATTTTTCTTTACATTAATCTCATTAATGTAGTCACATCATTTAAGTCCTAAAGCCATCACAGAAAAGAAACGAAAATAGAGCGTACGCATATGCCATTCGCATTCGTCATGGTGTCCCGTTATGCACCGTTAGATTACTTAACTAACGGCATAGCAGGGCGGGACTAGCGCGGATGTAAAACATAAGCAACGTTTATTATATATCATATATATAATAGCATTCGTCTCAACATGTAAAGTGATCACATCACAGAACAAACAAAGCAGAAGCACATATGAAAATATAGGATATCTAGGAGGTCCGTATTTAGTATTAGCCAGCAATAGAAAATAAGGAGTCCACGGTCGCGATGAATGGCCAAGCCTACACCCCAAGACCCCTACGAGAGCGGCAAGTGGCCCTACCAATTCTAGATTTTAGGAGACCCGGTCTCGACTCCTCGAGGTGGCCTCCCACTGAACCCTAGATCCCGGTCACTTGTTCTCCCCTCCTTAGGTCTATCCTAATGAGGAAAAGTAAATAATATACAACAATGGTGACATCATCCTCAACCCGGAAGTGCCCCAAATAAAAGAATATTATATACAATTGAATTTTATATGAATGAAAATAAAAACTCTCATCTCACATAAAACCCCCGGTCATTCAATCACGACGATCCTGTACAACATATCTCAGCAACATATAACATCACATGTCATCAACGTAAGCAAGTATACGTATCCTAATTGTCGTTGATGTATAGCAACGAAACCGATGATACACCACATACTACACTTATGGTCGCAGAAAAGAAAGTGAAAAACAACAACACTTGCGATTATCACATTCACATATATCAGGACGATATTAAAACATTTTGATCGAATCAACAAACACCCACAGGTTACCCCGAGAACTCAACACTTGAGCAAAGTTGAAAGTACCCAAAAGACGTGCCGCAGTGTCTATGGACCAGCCGTAGAAGGGGTTAACCAATGCCTCACCTATGACACCACGGAACTACGGCAAACCCTAAGGTTCGATCGCGGTTCCGTGGGCATAGAATCGAGTTAAGATTAGTATGGTCTTCTAGAGGGTCCATAGGAATACTTGCACGATTTTACGAATACAATCAACTTCGGAAAATTACAACACTTGAAAATTTCAGAGGGGGTGATAATGTGGGGTTTGAAAATATGTTGAACTGTTAAATATCGTCAAGGTTACCAATACAATGTTAAATTTACGACTACGAAACACTACGAAATAGCCCCTGAGCACAATAGTCATCACATGAAAAATTGAGCTTAGCAAACAATCCGTGAAAACCCAAAACCAACACACCAGAGCACACACGCAAAACGAGGCAAATTTGGAGTGGTACGGCCGGTCTCCTCGGTTGTGAAGGCCCAGGGCTCGGCCAAAATCTGATGGAAAGTCCCCATTTTTCTTGTGTGCTCTATTGATGTTATATACTAACTTCTGGAGTTGTTTAAATAATTTTTCTGGATTGTTTAAAAAACGACAGAGAGCAGATCTAGGGTTTCCAGATTTCTGTATTTTTCGTATTTGTTTCGTTTTCGTGATATCTAACATCGTTTATAATTCTAGCTTGGCTCTGATACTGCTATAGGATTTCTTTAGAACCTCACCTAGTATTTTGCAAGCATCACACATGTCATATTAAAATTTTGTGAGGTGTTAAACAAACTATCCTAGGAATCGAACTAGAATGATTAGGGTAACAAGCTCTAGTATCATATACTAGCTAGTGTCTAACACTAAGTGGGGAGAAATACAACCTTTGTAGACCTCCTTTGCAACTCCTTGGATCTCCTAGAGGTTGAACCGGCTAGCTCGAGCTTCTTCCACGTCCACGATGATCCACCCGGAGTACCTTTGCTCAAAGCTCCTTGCTCCACTTGATCACAATGAAGATGAAACAAACAAACTACACCAATAGGCTAGACAAGTGTAGCATGATGATATGGTTATGTTCTCATATAAAAACCCTTTCTTTCTTTTACCCTCACTCACTTAGAAATCTCAAGAGAGAGCTAGAGAGAGGAAGAAGAAGATGGCAACCCTTGAGCTCATTTCTTTTGGATGAAAAGATAATGATAAAGATAATGAGAGAAAGATAAATATCAAGAATAAATATCTTCATCTCAAACCATGGTTAACAAATATCTAGATATTTTAGAATGAGAACAAAGATAACAAATGAAATGAAACCATGGTTTGATTTAGGTCAAGTGAAGAATAGTCAACCATGATTTAATATCATTTTCTTTTTCTCATTCTAATATATATAAAGATATTTACTTTCCATGTAATTCTTATATTGCCATCTTTCTTGTATCATCAACCATGATACAAATGCATGTATGTATGTGTGTATGCACATCAACATGTACATATACATCAATGCATCCATCATAAAGAAAAGGTTTATTTAAATGAGATAAAAGTCAATATTAAATCAACACTTGATTTAATAAACCGGTCATATCTCATACGACCCGACCAATAGAAAATGCCCGATTAAAACACGGCATCATATACACGTATTTAATCGAGCTCCCGCACATATCTCATATGTACACCACATCGTTTCGCCTGAGCCAGGAAACTCCTGTGTGGGACTCTAAGACTCGTCAATACGCCGGCAGTAGGTGATGATCACATCAAACACCTACAAGCCGCAAGCGGTCAGCTAAACGTAACGGCCACCCGGGTATTGAGCGATCGGAAGAAGAACAAGCGAACCTGTCAAAACTCCCGTCAAGCCAACTGGCAACACTTACCGTACAGTCCGATCTCTTCGTCAGATATGTTGCATATCGAGTTTAGAGATGGTAACGTCGACCCCAATAACTCAATAAGTCATGCCGGTATATGGTCTACAACAGATCGAGAAACTACTGATAACATATATCAGTAATATCTCAGCAGCCCTGGCCAGGGACTTCCTGTTATAGCCAATCGTGCATGGCGCAACATCAACCCCCAATACCGGAAGAGACGAAACCCCTCCTATCGCTCATCGCCTCCATGTGCCTCGGGACTGTACCCAAAATCCACCTGTTTGTACGACTCAGTAGAGCCGTGGTAGGATGGAGATCAAAGTACAGTGGGAGGACACACAAGACTCTATGACGATCTCGGGTCTACAGACTAACCTGTACCAGTGTTACCTGAGAACTGCTATCCGACGTATGATATAATACTGCATAGGAGTTCTCGGCGAGTCCGTTCAGTGTACCCAGTCTCACTGAGCACCCGTATACAATCTTTGGTGTCACCACACCTAATGGATATGGGATCATCCATCGCCCATCATATGGAACAAGAATGGTATATGCTAGTCTACTCTGGAATATCGATGCCCTGTCTCGATATACCTATGACTAGGAACATTTCAAGGATATGCTTATAAACTACAGGTGTCCCACTGGTATGATCCATACCATAATCCCAGTAGTCAAGCAAATATCCTAAGGGCTTTATCAATATGTATCAAATGAGTAAAAGCATGATCAAGTGAACATACGATAAAGAGCAACCAGATAGCATACTATCAAATCGAGCAAGACTGCCCTCTGAATATATATATACACACACACACACACATCAGTACAACACTATCATATAATGGCCTCTAGGGCATACATATATCCAACAAAGCAGGCCTCGAACAAACATCTTCACCCTCATCTCCTCAGTCGCTGCCAAGTACGGAGAATACACAGACAGCTCGGTAAATAGTACATCGTACTAAGCCACCGTCATCCCCGGAGTCTGGTGTAACGACTCGAATCTGCGCGCTCGAGCATCCCTGATGCTCGGCGAAAGAAAACGTGCAAGAAACACCGTCACGAACTCAGCCCAGATTATAGGAGCAAGACCTGGGGCTCTGCCCCTCACCAAGGACTCACACCACTTCTGGGCCAGACCCTCCAGACGAAACCTCGCGAACTCTACCCATCTGGCATCGAAGCGAACGACAAATCCTGGCCATCCGGTCGATAAATCACAGCGGATCCTCGGCTGCATCTGTGCCAGTGAAAACCGGAAGCCTCGGCCTCATGAACTGTAACGCCTTAGATTTCGGTTAGTGTGGATTTAGACGTTAATGCGGGTTTACTGTAAAAAGTTTTCCAATTCGGGTTCCTCACATTTTATAATATTTAATTAATAATTTATTATTATTTGTTATAGCATGCACGCACGTGTGCACGTTAATGTGAGGGTTAGTTTTTGTAATCTAGATTAGTAACCATGACACTTAACCATTTATCTAATCTTTGCTTTAATACTTTACCTTGACCCTAATCCAATCCTTAACCATTTCCTTGATATTTTTTAATGAGAAGAGAAGATATTTGTTTTGGAAGTGAGGAGGTGGCAAGTGAGTGTGAATGCATTAATGGTGTTTTAATGCAAGGTGCACTCACCCCTTAACCTCACCTCCCTCTCTCTTTATCATTCACTCTCTCTCTCTCTCTTTTTCTCTATCTCTTTCTCATTTTATTCATCTCTCTCATTTCCTAACTGAACACTATCAAGTTCTACACCAAACCATCTCAAAAACTTCACAAATCTCACAAAAATCACACCTTTTACCTTGTTTTGTCTCTTGGATGCCTTGGAGCTTGCAAAGCTTGGATCTTTGAGTCCTTTTGGTTGGGTAATGATCTCTTTCTGTTCTTTATGTGTTTTTAGTGTAGCGTAGCTTGTTGGTTTCAGTTTAGATCGTTTAAAGTTAATTTTTTGTTCAAATATTGCATTTTTAGTGTCAATATATGACATCTGTGATCTGTTGTGACCCGAAGATTTTACTAGAAAACCAAACAATATAGTTGTGTTGTACCTAAGACTATAGGACCTCACCTGAAGAACGAGACCCTCTGCTCGGACCTCGGACGGCGACTAGGTGGCAAAATCCAGTAGCCTCGGTCCCTGGGTGAAGTTGGGGTTTGGGTTTTTGTGGGTAGGTGTCTGCAGTGGGTTAGGTGTATTTGGTCTTGTTTGGTTGTTGAGTTTTCTCTGTATACAAAATCTGGGATCACATAGGTGTAAGTCTACAGTAGCGCCCCGGCCGTCTGTCCGAGGCCAAATTGCGGAAACGAAAACTTTTTCTAAACTAGAAACCGACGCTATCGTAGACTTTAATCCCGGATTGAACCATTAACCTACAACTAGCAACTAGAGAAAGGTTAGAAAAGTTATACCGATCGATCCGTGTCCTTCGGTCTCTAGCCACCATCCCTAGCTCCTCACGGCATCTCCGATCTCCGGTCTCCTCGTCGGAAAGGGCACCACATCTTCGAGCCTTTTTACGGGCTCCCGCTTCGTCCGAAGCAACTCGGACACGAAGTTTGCTAGCCGACGTGTCCAAGGTGAAGTAGAGAATGTGTGTGATCACTTTGTCTCAAGCATCCATTGATTCTCAACGCATGAGAGTGTATGGATGGAGGTTGAAGATGATGCCTTTAATGGAAATGGTGAGCTAGAGGAGGAGGAAGAAGATAAAGCAATTTCTTTCTTGTGTTGTCTTTGATAAAATGAGAGAGTGTGAATGAAAAATACAAGACCAAACTCTTCATATGGCAGCCCTTCTCTCTCTTCCTCTCATTTCAACTCACAAATCAATCACATAATGTGACACATGCACAAAGAAAGAGACCATGAGTCACCACTTGTGCATGTGTCACAATTAATGCTCCTAATCATGATTTCTAGCTCATTATTTCCATTTGTAAATATTAATCCAAATGTTTACAACAATAAAAAAATACGGCAGCATCTAAAGTAAACTCATGACGGATCACAAGGATACCCCTCACCTGTATATACATACATGCATTCGCATTCCGACTGAATGCGAATGCGATGAGATGAAAGTAATCCAGCAAGTCTAATACTAGGATCCGGCTTAAACCAAATCCCACTAGTATGATCCATCCGATCATGATCCGTGCACTACTGCACGTATATGATCGAACCCTGCCATATATCATACGGCCTCTACAACGTTTCGCCCGAAGCTTAAGAAACTGTTTGTGGAGGACTCTAAAGACTCGTCAATACTTTGGCTGTGTATTTAACCACTAGAACGTCGGTGGTACTAGCCGTACGTAACGGGCTACCAGGTATTGACCAAAAGGGAGGTCGATGAGCGAACTCATCCTGACACCCTACTGAGCCTGTCAGTGACAATATCCGTACAGGTCGATGAGCGAACTCATCCTGACACCCTACTCATAGACGAACGGACCGGACTGTACGGATATTGTCACTGACAGGCTCAGATAGGTGTCGGGGTGAGCTTCCTCATCGACGTCCCTTTTGGTCAATACCTGGTGGCCCGTCACGTATTGGCTTATACCTCTGACGTGCTAGTGGTTAAATCCACAGCCAAGGTATTGACGAGTCTTTAGAGTCCACCACACTCAGTTACTCAAGCTTTCAGGCGAAACGCTGTAGAGGCCGTATGGAGATATGGCAGGGTTCGATCAGACACGTGCGGTATTGCACGGATCGAGATCGGACGGTTTTTACTAGCCGGCTTTGGCTTAAGCCGGATTCTAGTATTTGATAGTGTAGTTTTGTCTCTTTGCATTTGTGTTCAGTGGGAATACAAATGCGGGCATGTATTTGCATTAATGGGGTTTTCCCGTATTTTATTACGGGACCAGTTTTTCTGAAGTTGCCAGTTCGCATTCCGTTCCGGCCGGTTTTCCTTCATTCCTTCTCGGTCGGACTTTCTTGATGGAGGGTGTTAATTGCAAGTTTGCAATTAACATTAAGTGGAGGGCTTTCTTGCATATGTGGCTTTGTGATGAGACTTGCTTCATGATGATATTCCATTCTTGTCCATTTGATGGCTTTTCATTTGATGGTGTGTGAAAGGAAATGGTTGTGACCATTTTCTTTATATTGTTGTTTTTTTCATTCTATTATAATATACAAAAGGAGGTGCCATTCTTTTTCTCTCTCCAATCTTCTTCATTCTTGGAGAGGGGCCGGCCACATAGGAGAGGAGAGAGGGTGAGATCATTTTGTAAGAGAAAAAAACTTTGTTCATCTCATTTTTTTTTTTGCTAAGTTGAGAGCATCATATTCCTCCATACTTCTTTCTCTCATCACCACCTCCATCCATGGCAACTTCAAGAACCCTAAAGAGACAAGTTCACTACACTATTCTATAGCAAGCCTTGGACGCGTCGGCTAGCCAACTTCGCGCCCGAGTTGCCTCGGTCAAGAGGCGGGAGCCCGTAAAAGATTCCGGCTACGTGGTGCCCTTTACGACGAGGCGATGATGGACGGAGATTCCGCGGGAGATCGGAGTGGAGAAGAAGACCGAAGGACACGGATCGCTTGGTATATCTCCCACCCCATCTCTAGTTAGCTAGTATAGGTTAATGGTTTTCGATCCGGGTTTTCTTTGTCCGCGGTAGCGCCGGTTTCCAAGTAAGGAAAATTTTTGATTCCGCATTTTGGCCTCGGATAGACGGCCGGGGCGCTGCCGTGGCGCAACATGGTATCAGAGCCACGCCATTAACCTTACCTAGCTTGTTCTAATGTGTTTTGCATTTCCGATCGACCAAAATCCCAAAAACCACATTTTCCTTTCCATCAGTTTTCTGTTGGAATTTTTTGGTGTCTAAAAATTTTTCAGGTTACAGAAAAATAATGTGCAGGAAATTCTAAGACCACTGTAAAAATTCGACAGTGTCAGTCGTACAGTGGAGCGCGGAAGCGCGGCCAAACCCCCCTTTGGGCCGCGCTTCCGCCGCACTCTACTGTGCTCAACTTGTCAAAATTTTACAGTGGGCTTTTGGGCTAATTTTGTGGGTTTTGGAATATTAAATTTGGGCCCAGGTTTTCTGTGACTGCTACAGTATTGGTTGGGGGCCCACTTGTTAATTGTTTGATCGATCGGATATTTTAAACACATTATTTCACAGTATTTACATTATATCTGCGACCGTGAATGTCACTTGATCGGTAAATCCGGTCTAACTGCTATAGCCCGGTTAGACGGATTTGCGAACGTGATTTTCACGTTGATGTTCTATGTTTATGCTGTGATGTTGCGGATCGGTCGTGGGGGATAGCCTGGATGCAATGCTAGTACAGTTTTGTTGTATTATATACATTTGATATTGCGGGACGAGCGTCCGACATATGGACTGCCGTCACTGCCTGTTTGTATTATTCTTTTGGGGCACGACCTGGTTGCGGTCGATGTACCCGGTATATGTATATTTTATTTTCTGTACTAGGATTACCCCGCGGAGGGGTGCACGGATAGCCGGGTTCTAGAGGGCAACGGGCCCGCATCTCATGGCATTGAGACGGAGGGGGCCTCACTCTAGGATTGGCGGGCTATTCGCCGCACTCGTAGGGGGTATAGGTTGACCCAGGCGGGGTGCCCAAGTTACCGGATTCCGTGAAGTGCTGGGTGGTCCATTCACGGTGCTGAAGGGGGCTGCCTCGCTTCAGGTTTTGGCGGGTGACTTGCCGCGCCCGTAGGGGTCTATGATTTCATTGCACAGGCTATCCACACGACCAGGGGAACGTCGGGTTTCAGCAGCGGCTCTGTGAAACCCGGGGCTTCCAGATATCTGTATTGTTCTGTGATGCTGTACATTTCTGTGATGTTGCATTTCTTATCACGCCTTGAGCGAAATATAATATATTGGTATATATATTAGTAGATGTTGTATATGTTTTACATCCGCACTAGTCCAGTCCCCGCTCTGCCGTTAGTTAGCTAACCTAACGGGTGATGACGGGACCCAGTGGCGAATGCGGATGGCATATACGTACGTCAGTATATTTTCGTTCTTTGTGGTGTGATTAATTGATGGGACTGCGTTGATTCGGATCAATGCAAGATAAACAAACCTAATCTGATGTTGTTGGAACATTTTTCAAAAGGCTGTTATTGCAAGGACGTTCACTTTTGTTTTGCATCGTGGTATTCATTTGGAATATCCTGCTCCTCAGTCGACGAGGCAAGGGCCGAGATCCCTTCACCGGGAGTGACCCCTTGGACAGAAGTTTGCGTCAGGGCATTAACTTCACTATAGCCGATTACTTTTGCTTTGCATCGTGGTATTCAGTTGGAATATCCTGCACCTCATTCTACGGGGAAAGAGCCGAGATCCCTTCACCGGGAGTGACCTCTTTAGTAAAGGTTTTCGTCACTATATTTTTTATAAAAGGCTATGCAGTTCCTTCAACGATATCAAGTTCATTACGTTAAAGGTTTTTCGCCAAAAACCAGTCGTAGCCCTCCGTCATTTCAGATTAGTATTACTTAGTATTCGTGCTGCGTATGTCGTGCTTAGCCGAAGCGTAGTGTTCGGTAGCTATGTAGTGCTTTTCTGTTGCATAGATATGTGATTGGTTAGGACAGTCGTACGGTCATTTTGGCTCAGTCAAGGACTCGTGCGGGTGGGTCTAATGCAATCAAGATAATGACGGGTTGAACTTGACTAGGATCCTTTGATATGTTGGCTCAGTCAAGGTCACTTGGGTCCTAGGGGTAAAAATCACATCGGGAGTTTCAAAAGAACTGAAACTTACCAGGCATGCGCATACCTTCTGGAGTGTGGTGACGTGAGTGGATTCCGTCACGTTATCATGCGATGATAGTTGGATCCCGATTCCCACTGATGAGTTAGTTTACTCCTCGGGTGACCCCGACTAATTCTTCTTTCAGGTTTGGAGGAGAATTTGAGGTACAGTGGGAGGTTTCCAGATTAGATAAAGTGATAACCATTCTGATCTAGGTTAGAGTGCACGCTGAGTGTTTCTTTTCTCTCTCTCTTTGGCAGCGACCATTGACCCGACCCTGGACTATGACTCAGTGACCAAGTTAACCGAACTTTCTTAACACTGGCTTTTGGATTGTCAGAGTTGCAGACCTCATTGCCACTCCTACTTTTACCCTTTTCTCCAGGACACCCCGCATTACTGCGAACGTCCACTTCCATTGGACAAAACCATCGTATGGTTATATTCAAACTCGAAGGACTTCGAGGATGGTTTCTGGTTCTGGAGTAAACGAATAGGATTATTCAGTTGTCTTTTCTTTTCACCTTCTCTCATTGCGAGTACTCCTTGGTTTAGGAGATAGTACACCTATTACGCAAATTGGATAGTCTTCTTCCAAACCTTAGGCTGGTGCCGACCGGTAGGGAATGAAGAAAACCAAATAGCATAACGATGGTGTACAGAAGGTATTAAGTTAAGACAAAGCAAGGGATTAGTAAGAGGGCAAAGTAAATTGCGACTGATATTCACGACCAAACCAAGTATTTCTTCGCCAATCCTAAATCACCTTTGTATTTCTCCAGGACACTCCGTATCACTACGAAGATCCACAGTTTATTGGATACTCCATCGTATGGTTATATACGAACTCGAAAGGAACTTGTTCCAGTTCGGGGATGGATTCTGGTTCAGGAGAAATAGGAATAAAGTACATTCAGGTGTCTTTTATCTTCACCTTCTCTCGCATTGCGAGTGTTCCTAGGATTGGGACAGTACACCCATTATGCTTATTGGATAGTCTTCTTCCAAACCATAGGCTGGTGCCGAACGGTAGGGAAGGAAGAAAACCATTTGGCCTAAAGGGGTGTACAGAAGGTAATGACTAAAGACATAGAAAGGGATTTGGAGAGGTGGCAAAGAATTATACGGTTACAGTTGTGAATCTGGATAATGGAAGAGGCATTACTAAGAATACCAGGATACCCCAACGAAACATTTCAATGTTTCAGTTTCACTGTGTAATGTTAAAAGAAAACTGATTTCCCGATTAGACACTTACTCCAGGGTATGTATTTACCAGGTATGATTCTCACATCTGTATAGTTTTACAGATGATGAGTGGGAGTAAGTTATTGGGAATTGGGTGATCATCCTCATTATATCGGGATTCGTTGTAATCGGTGATATTTGAGGAGATCATCTGGGCTGTTTGCCGGTCGGCAAATATTTGGTTTTGAATATCCGCTGTTGTGCACCAATTTCAAATTGATATATCTGTACGTCTATTTTCATAGAGTGAGATATACCTTTTGATATTATGTCTATGACATTTACCTATATCAGTGGATGGTTAGGTAAGGAGTATTAAACAGCGGTGTAATTCTTCTTAACCATAAGTACAGTTTTCAACCTACGACACACAGTGAAAGAGTTGTTAGACTCAGCGGACTTATACAGAGTATTGTATGTTGTCCAAGGTCCATTAGGACGGAGGGGTAGGTCCTCGTACTATATTCGGTTTACTTATGACTTCTCTAGTTCTTAGACATGTGTTTCGTGGAAACACAGGGTCTAAGTTTTGAGGAGTTATAGGTATTTGAATAGAGTAGAGAACCAGGTATAGCAAGTATCGGGATTCTTCAAAGTGATCGAAGATGTAGATACTTGTGTATGGTATTCAGTTGATAGTAATGATAAAGAGAAATTGCTTCTCTTTCAGGTTACTCATAATTGGAAGCATTCCTAAGTTGAGTAACGCTGATCGGCCTCCTTCCATTTAGTTTACATGCACTGGAGATAGCTGCATGATTTGAATCTGGTTCAATTGAATCAGTGCCTCTGGTTCTATATTGGATATAGAACAGTTCATATCTTAACGATGTTAAGGTACGGGGAGTTTTCCGGCTTATGATTAAAACCAGACACTGGACAACTCAAGGCACGTTTCTGTAATGGCTGTTTGTGGGTTGACCCAGGCTATGGCGAGGGTTGACTTTCTACCATCTGGCAGATCAATAGCGATATTGTTCTAGACTCGCCACAGTTTTATTAAAAAAAATTGGATTTTTTCAGAAAAAGTAGTGGGAGTATGGTAGAACTGGAAGTGATTCCAGAACCGCAAACGATTACTGAAGATTTGATGAGGAACCTAAAGATTCAATCTGTTTTGACATTCCATTGGCCACTCCGCAGATAAGGTGGGTAAGCTCAGGCACTCGAGAGGTACTTCGGTATGCTCAAGGACGGTGGCAGGGAGGTTCTTGTTCACCCAGATTTACCATTGCTGCTGTTCCAGACTATGAGACCCGGCAGGAGGATGAGTATAGCGTCATTCTAAACTAGCTTTAGAAGTGCACGTCTATATGACTCAGGCAGAGGGTTGTCGTAGTCAGTGGGAGCAGCGGAAGCATTGGTGGACATCAGGCTTATGTCTATTTACAGACTAAAGCATATACAGCGGAGATAGATCATCTATTTCTGACATGACAGTCATAGGTTTGACGTCATCAGAATAGGGGATGGATCTGTTGAGAAGGTAGTAGGGTGTAATGTCATGGTATTTGGATGACATACACAGAGTAGGAAAGGAAACTCCTATACTACGATCGGTTATACTTTGGTCGTCACACAGTTGTTTCTCCACACAGGACTTGGATATTATATCAGACATTCTGGCTACTAGATCTATGGTTTTAGATCTAGATTTGGGTGGTTTCCCAATCTGGGTACTTAGACAGCATTCTAAGAGTATTTAGAATGGACGACTCCTGGCATGGTAGTGTACCTGCAGGTGATGGAGTCACCCTCTCTAAAGGTGTCTTACAGACTAAAGGGGAGAGGGATACGCATGATTGGCAGATCAGTTGCTTAGGCAATTGAGTCAATCATGAGATGTCAAGTACCACACCAGATATTGTTCTTGCAGTAGATGCAATAAGTTGATATTAATCCAATCCTGGAGAAACGGTCGGAAGCAGTTTTAGAACATAAGTTGATGTTCAAGGGATATGATAACGACAGCCTCCTTTAGGAGACGGTTATCATTCCAGGCTTCCAAGGTGACCTGGACGACAAGGAAGTTGTCAGAGTTATAGTTTTCCTTCTGACGAGGGGCAGTATTTTGGACAGGTGGTCCAAGGCAATACTGAGGGTGGCATGGCGCAGAATACTGATTAAGTTCAGTTGACGATACAGTCTAAGAAGTTTGGATTTGGAGTTCATTTATGAGCTAGGTCCCATCAGACATCCAGACATTCTAAGACAGGTATTGCTCATTTCGGGAGATGGCTTTCTCCGCGAACTTGAGATATAGAGAGACATAGAAAGAAACTTCTCTGCGGATCCACTCACTGAGGCTATTCCTCGAACGCAATAGTTTCGCAAACGAGCTTTGGGAGACTGACTAGTAGAGGAGTTGGGTGTTCGGTATCACACGGGCTGTGAGTATGCGGCATCGCAATAATTAGCCTTGAGTGCAAGTGGGAGATTGTTGGAGATAGTGCCCTCAGAGTCAATTATTGGATCACAGGCACGTGATTGCAATGATTGAGGGAGGACCTATCCCGGTAGGACAGTCTTACTCGAGATGATAGTATGCTATCTGGTTTATCTTTATCATCGTGTACTGCTTTAGGTGACCTGACATGTCGCTATTACACGTTGATAGAGCCCCTAGGATTCTTGCTTGACTGCCGGCAGTATGATGGCGATCATATACGTGAGTGCTGGTAGTCTATAAGCACATCCTTAAAAGGTCCCTAGTCGTAGGAGTTTCGAGATAGGGCATCGATACTCCATTAGTAGACTAGTGTATACAGTCGAGACCCCGACGAGGGGCGGTGGCCGGTCTCACAAGCCACTGGTGTCAGTTGGTTCACCTAAGATGTATACAGGTGCTCATTGGGTTATGAGTACACCGGACAGGACTCGCCGGGAACCTGCTAGTTGGTCTTATACCAGATGTCAGATAGCAGTTCCCTGGTGACATGTGTACAGGTTAGTTCATCGACCTGAGATCGTCATTTGTCTCGTGTGAGTTCCCACTGTGCTTTGATTACTACCCTACCACGGCTCAAAGGAGTCGTGCAAACAGGTTTTAGTTGGGTACAGTCCCGAGCCACATGGAGGCAGTGAGCGGATCTGCAGGGGTTCGTCTCTCCCGGTATTGGGGGTGAGGTCGCGCTGTGTCTAGGAGAGCCATTACACAAAGCCCTCGGCCGAGGCAGGAGATTTACTGGTAGGTATTCCAGTAGTATCTCAGGGTGTTCTGGGCTACGCTCCGACACGACTTGTACCGCTTTTGGGGGTCTGACTTTTACCAACCCCCTAGGCCCGCCATGCGATACTCATAGACGAACGGACCGGACTGTACGGATATTGTCACTGACAGGCTCAGATGGGTGTCGGGGTGAGCTTCCTCATCGACGTCCCTTTTGGTCAATACCTGGTGGCCCGTCACGTATTGGCTTATACCTCTGACGTGCTAGTGGTTAAATCCACAGCCAAGGTATTGACGAGTCTTTAGAGTCCACCATACTCAGTTACTCAAGCTTTCGGGCGAAACGCTGTAGAGGCCGTATGGAGATATGGCAGGGTTCGATCAGATACGTGTGGTATTGCACGGATCGAGATCGGACGGTTTTTACTAGCCGGCTTTGGCTTAAGCCGGATTCTAGTATTTGATAGTGTAGTTTTGTCTCTTTGCATTTGTGTTCAGTGGGAATACAAATGCGGGCATGTATTTGCAGCAATGGGGTTTTCCCGTATTTTATTACGGGACCAGTTTTTCTGAAGTTGCCAGTTCGCATTCCGTTCCGGCCGGTTTTCCTTCATTCCTTCTCGGTCGGACTTTCTTGATGGAGGATGTTAATTGAAAGTTTGCAATTAACATTAAGTGGAGGGCTTTCTTGCATATGTGGCTTTGTGATGAGACTTGCTTCATGATGATATTCCATTCTTTTCCATTTGATGGCTTTTCATTTGATGGTGTGTGAAAGGAAATGGTTGTGACCATTTTCTTTATATTGTTGTTTTTTCATTCTATTATAATATACAAAAGGAGGTGCCATTCTTTTTCTCTCTCCAATCTTCTTCATTCTTGGAGAGGGGCCGGCCACATAGGAGAGGAGAGAGGGTGAGATCATTTTGTAAGAGAAAAAAACTTTGTTCATCTCATTTTTTTTTTGCTAAGTTGAGAGCATCATATTCCTCCATACTTCTTTCTCTCATCACCACCTCCATCCATGGCAACTTCAAGAACCCTAAAGAGACAAGTTCACTACACTATTCTATAGCAAGCCTTGGACGCGTCGGCTAGCCAACTTCGCGCCCGAGTTGCCCTGGTCAAGAGGCGGGAGCCCGTAAAAGATTCCGGCTACGTGGTGCCCTTTACGACGAGACGATGATGGACGGAGATTCCGCGGGAGATCGGAGTGGAGAAGAAGACCGAAGGACACGGATCGCTTGGTATATCTCTCACCCCATCTCTAGTTAGCTAGTATAGGTTAATGGTTTTCGATCCGGGTTTTCTTTGTCCGCGGTAGCGCCGGTTTCCAAGTAAGGAAAATTTTTGATTCCGCATTTTGGCCTCGGATAGACGGCCGGGGCGCTGCCGTGGCGCAACATATCTAATGGGACCTAGTTCATAAATGAACTCTAAATCCAAACTTCTTAGACTGTATCATCAACTGAACTTAATCAGTATCCTGCGCCATGCCTCCCTCAGTATCCGCTTGGATCACCTGTCCAAAATACTATCCCTCGTCAGAGGGAAAACTATAACTCTGACAGTCACTCTATCATCCAGGTCACCTTGGAAGCCTAGAATGATAACTGTCTCCCGAAGGAGACTGCCGTTATCAATTCCTTAGAACATCCACTTATGTTCTAAAATTGCTTCCAAACGTTTCTCCAGGATAGGATTAATATCAATTTACTGCATCTCGTGCAAAAAACAATATCTGGTGTGGTACTTGACATCTCATGATTGACTCAATTGCCTAAGCAAGTGATCTGCCAATCATGCACATCCCTCTCCCCTTTAGTCTGTAAGACACCTTTAGAAAGGATGACTCCATCACCTGCAGGTACACCACCATTTCAGGAGTCATCCATTCTGAATACCTTTAGAATGCTGTCTAAGTACCCTGATTGGGACACTTCCCAAATCTAGATCTAAAACCATAGATCTAGTAACCAGAATGTCTGATATAATATCCAAATCCTTTGTGGAGAAACCACTGTGTGACAACCAAAGTATAACCGATTGTAGTATAGGAATATCACTTCCTACTCTGTATATGTCATTCAAATACCAGGACATCACACCCTACTACTTTCTTAACAGATCCATCCCCTATTCTGATGAAGTCAAACCTATGACTGTCACTTCAGAAATAGATGATCTATCCCCGCTATATCTACTTTAGTTTACAAATAGACATAAGCTAGTTGTCCACTATGTTTCCGCTGCTCCCACTGACTACGACAACCCTCTGGCAGAGTCATATACACGTACACTTCTATAGCTTGTTTAGAACGACGCTATACTCATCCTCCTGTCGGGTCTCACAGTCTGGAACAACAGCAATGGCAAGTCTGGGTAAATAAGAACCTCCCTGTCACCGTCCTTGAGCATACCGAAGTACCTCTCGAGTGCCTGAGGGTACCCACCATATCTGCTGAGTGGCCAATAGAATGTCAAACCATATTGAATCTTTAGGTTCTTATCAAATTTTCAGTAATCGTTTGCGGTTCTGGAATCACTTCCAGTTCTACCATACTCCCACTACTGTTTTCTGAAAAAATCCATTTTTATTAAAACCGTAGCGAGTCGAGAACAATATCACTATTGATCTTTCAGATGGTAGAAAGTCAACTCTCGTCATAGCCTGGGTCAACCCACAAACAGCCATTACAGAAACGTGCCTTGAGTTATCCAGAGTCTGGTTTTAAGCATAAGCCGGACAACTCCCCGTACCTTAACATTGTTAAGATATGAACTATTCTATATCCAATATAGAAACAGAGGCACTGATTTAATTGGAACCAGATTCAAATCATGCAGCTGTCTCCACTGCATGTCAACTAAATGGAGAGAGGTCGATCAACATTACTCAACTTAGGAATACATCAAGATATGAGTAACCTGAAAGAGATGCAAGTTCTCATAATCATTACTATCAACTGAATACCATACACAAGTATCTACATCTTCGATCACCTTGAAGAATCCTGATACTTGCAATACTTGGTTCTCTACTTTATTCTTATACCTATAACTTTTCAAAACTTAGACCTTGCATTTCTACGAAACACATATCTAAGAACTAGAGAAGTCACAAGTAAACAGAATATAGTACAAGTACCAGCCCCTCTGTCCTCACGGACACTAGACAACATACAATACTCTGTATAAGTCCCTTGAGTCTAATAACCCATTCCCTGTGTGTCGTAGGTTGAAAACTGTACTTATGGTTAAGAAGAATTACACCGCTGTTTAATACTCCTTACCTGACCATCCACTGATATAGGTAAATTTCATGGACATAATTTCAAAAAGTTATATCTCACTTTATAAAAATAAACGTACAGATATATCAATTTGAAATTGGTGCATAACAACGGATATTCAAAACCAAATATTTGCCGTCCGGCAAACAACCCAGGCGATTTCCTCAAATATCACCAATTACAACGAATCCCGATATAATGAGGATGATCACCTAATTCCCAATAACTTACTCCCACTCATCATCTGTAAAACCATACAGATGTAAGAATCAAACCGGGTAAATACATACCCTGGAGAAAGGGCTAATTGGGAAATCAGTTTTCTTTTGACAATACACAGTGAAACTGAAACATATAAATGTTTCGAAAGGGTATCCGGGTATTCTTAGTAATGCCTCTTCCATTATGAAATTCACAACTATAACCGTATATTTCTTTTCCATCTCTCCAAATCCCTTTGTATGTCTTTAGTCATTACCTTCTGTACACCCCTTTAGGCTAAATGGTTTTCTTCCTTCCCTACCGTTCGGTACCAGCCTATGGTTTGGAAGAAGACTATCCAATAAGCGTAATAAGTGTACTGTCCTAATCCTAGGAGCACTCGCAACCCGAGAGAAGGTAAAGATAAAAGACAACTGAATAAAACCTTATTCCAATTTCTCCTGAACCAGAATCCATCCCCGAACTGGAACAAGTTCCTTCGAGTTCGTATATAACCATACGATGGAGTATCCAATAAACTGTGGATTTTCGTAGTGATACAGGGTGTTCCGGAGAAATACAAAGGTGAAGAAGGAGTGGCGATGAAATACTTGGTTTGGTTGTGAATAGCAGTCGCAATTTACTTTTCCCTCTTACTAATCCCTTTATTTGTCTTTACTTAATACCATCTGTACAACTTTTCGGCTAAATGGTTTTCTTCATTCCCTACTGTTCGGCACCTGCCTATGGTTTGGATGAAAACTATCCAATTAGCGTAATAGGTGTACCGTCCTAGTCCAAGGAGCGCTCGCAACCTGAGAAAAGGTAAAAGGAAAAGACAACTGAATAGTCCTATTCATTTTCTCCAGAACCGGAAACCATCCTCGAATCTGGAATAAGTTCCTTCGAGTTCGTATATAACCATACGATGGTTTTATCCAATGGAAGTGGATGTTCGTAGTAATACAGGGTGTCCTGGAGAAAAGGGTAAGAGTAGGAGTGGCAATGAGGTATGCAACTCAGACAATCCAAAAGCCAGTGTTTTAAGATGGTTCGGTTAACTTGGTCACTGAGTCATAGTCAAGGGTCGGGTCATGGTCGCTGCCAAAGAGAGAGAGAAAAGAAACACTCTGCGTGCACTCTAACCTAGATCAGAATGGTTATCAATTAATCTAATCAGGAAACCTCCCACTGTAACCTCAAATTCTCCTCCAAACCTGAAAGAAGAATTAGTCGGGATCACCCGAGGAGTAAACCAACTCATTAGTGGGAATCGGGATCCAACTATCATCGCATGATAACGTGATGGAATCCACTCACGTTATCACACTCCAGAAGGTATGCACATATCTGGTAAGTTTCAGTTTCTTTAGAAACTCCCGATTTGATTTTTACCCCATGCTCTTATAACCTTGACGAAGGCCAACATATCATAAGCCACATGTCAAGTTCTACCCGTCATTATCCAGGTTAATTTGAACCCACCCGTACATACCCTTGACGAAGGCCAAAATAGTAGTACGACTGTCCCAAACCAACGCATCTATCTATGCTGCAGAAAAGTAACAAATAGCTACCATACACTATGCCTTGACGAAGGCCAACATACATAGCATGAATATTAAGTGCTACCTTTCTAAAATGACGAAGGGCTATGAATGGTTTTTGGCGAAAAACCTTTAACGTAATGAACTTGATATCGTTGAAGGAACCGGATAGCTTTTTATAAAAATATAGTGGCGAAAACCTTTTGCTAAAAAGGTCGCTCCCGGTGAAGGGATCTCTGCTCTTTCCCCGTAGAATGAGGTGCAGGATATTCCAACTGAATACTACGATGCAAAGCAAAACGTAATCGGCTATAGTGAAGTTATTACCTTGACGCAAACTTCTGTCCAAGGGGTCACTCCCGGTGAAGGGATCTCGGTCCTTGCCTCGTCGACTGAGGTGCTGGATATTCATAACCGAATACCACTGTGCAAAACAAAAGAGAACGTCCTTGCAATAACAGCTTTTTGAAAAATGTTCCAACAACATCAGAATAGGTTTGTTTAGCTTGCATTGATCCGAATCAATGCAGTCCCATCAATTAATCACACCATAAAAGAACGAAAATATGATATACGTATATGCCATCCGCATTCGCCACTGGGTCCCGTCATCACCCGTTAGGTTACTTAACTAACGACAGAGCGGGGACTGGACTAGCGCGGGTGTAAAACATATACAACATCTACTAGTATATATATCAATATATAATATTCGCTCATGGCGTGATAAAATGCAACATCACAGAAATGTAATAAGCATCACAGAACAATACAGATAATCTGGGATCCCCGGGTTTCATAGAGCCGTCACTGAAACCCGACGTTCCCCTGGTCGTGTGGATAGCCTGTGCAATGAAATCCTAGACCCCTATGGGTGTGGCAAGTTACCCACCAAAACCTGAAGCGAGGCAGCCCCCTACAGCAAAGTGAATGGACCACCCAGCACTTCACGGAATCCGGTAACTTGAGCACCCCTCCTTGGGTCAACCTGCACCCCCTACGAGTGCGGCGAATAGCCTGCCAATTCTAGAGTGAAGCCCCCTCAGTCTCAAAGCCATGAGATGCGAGCCCATTGCCCTCTAGAACCCGGCTATCCGTGTACCCTACCGTGGGGTAATCCTAGTACAGAAAGTAAAAATATATACAACGGGTACATCGACCTCAGCCCGGTCGTGTCCCAAAAGAATAATATACAAACAGGCAGTGACGGCAGTCCACATGTCGGACGCTCGCCCCGCAATATCAAATGTACAAATAATACCAAACTGTACTACCATTGCATCCAGGCTATCCACCACGACAAATACACAACATCACAGTACAATACAGAATATCAACGTGAATGTCACGTTCGCAAATCCGTCTAAAAGGGCTATAGCAATTAGACAAGATTTACCGATCAAATAACATTCACGGTCACAGATATAATGTAAATACTGTAAACTAACATATTTAAAATTTTCGATCGAAAAAATTTCCCGAAGTAGGCCCCAAGCACAATTCCCAGTACTCAAAGTAATCTGGGCCCAAACAAAATATTCCAGAAACCCCATTTCCAAGTCAGAAACCACTGTAGGAAAAATGGTGCCCTAATGCTACAGTAGTGCGGCGGAACCGCGGCCAAAACAGGGGTAATTCCGCGGTTCCGCGGCGCTATGGTGAGATCAGTGTACCAAATTTTCTCAGATTTCTTAAAAAAGCCTGCCGGATTTTCTGCAACACTCAAAATAAGTTTTAGACCACAAAAAAAATTCGACAGAAACTCATAAAATGAAAACACGGTTTCGGAAATTTTGATCGATCGATATTTTAAACACGTTAGAACAAGCTAGTAAAGGTTAATGGCGTGGCTCTGATACCATGTAAGTCTACGGTAGCGCCCCGGCCGTCTGTCCGAGGTCAAAATACGGAAACGAAAACTTTTTCTAAACTAGAAACCGGCGTTATCGTAGACTTTAATCCCGGATCGAATCATTAACCTACAACTAGTAACTAGAAAAAGGTTAGAAAAGCTACATCGATCGATCCGTGTCCTTCGGTCTTTAGCTACAATACCTAGCTCCTCGTGGCATCTCCGATCTCCGGTCTCCTCATCGGAAAGGGCACCACATCTTCGAGTCTTTTTACGGGCTCCCGCTTCATCCGAAGCAAATCGGAAACAAAGTTTACTAGCCGACGTGTCCAAGGTGAAGTAGAGAATGTGTGTGATCACTTTGTCTCAAGCATCCATTGATTCTCAACGCATGAGAGTGTATGGATGGAGGTTAAAGATGATACCTTTAATGGAAATGGTGAGCTAGAGGAGGAAGAAGAAGAAAAAGCCATTTCTTTCTTGTGTTGTCTTTGATAAAATGAGAGAGTGTGAATGAAAAATACAAGACCAAACTCTTCATATGGCAGCCCTTCTCTCTCTTCCTCTCATTTCAACTCACAAATCAATCACATAATGTGACACATGCACAAAGAAAGAGACCATGAGTCACCACTTGTGCATGTGTCACAATTAATGCTCCTAATCATGATTTCTAGCTCATTATTTCCATTTGTAAATATTAATCCAAATGTTTACAACAATAAAAAGATACGGCAACATCTAAAGTAAACTCATGACGGATCATAAGGATACCCCTCACCTGTATATATATACTTGCATCCGCATTCCGAATGAATGCAAATGCGATGAGACGAAAGTAATCCAACAAATCTAATACTAGGATCCGGCTTAAACCAAAGCCCACTAGTACGATCCGTCCAATCATGATCCGTGCACTACTGCACGTATATGATTGAACCCTGTCATATATCATACGGCCTCTACAACGTTTCGCCCGAAACTTGAGAAACTATCTGTGGGGGACTCTAAAGACTCGTCAATATTTTGGCTGTGGATTTAACTACTAGCACTTCAGTGGTACTAGCTGTATGTAACGGTCTACCAGGTATTGACCCAAAGGGAGGTCGATGAGCGAACTCATCCTGACACCCTACTGAGCCTGTCAATGACAATATCCGTACAGTCCGGTCCATTCGTCTATGAGCATCGCATGTCGGGCCTAGGGGTTGGTAAAAGTCAGACTCCCAAAAGCGGTACAAGTCGTGTCGGAATGTAGCCCAGAACACCCTGAGATACTACTGGAATACCTACCAGTAAATCTCCTGCCATGGCCAAGGACTTCGTGTAATGGCTCTCCTAGACACAGCGCGATCTCACCATAATACCGGGAGAGACGAAACCCCTGCCGATCCACTCACTGCTTCTATGTGGCTCGGGACTGTACCCAACTAAAACCTGTTTACACGACTCCTTTGAGCCATGGTAGGGTAGTAATCAAAGCACAGTAGGAACTCATACGAGACAAATGACGATCTCAGGTCGATGAACTAACCTGTACACATGTCACCAGGAAACTACTATCTGACGTCAGGTATAATACCAACTAGCATGTTCCCGGCGAGTCCTGTCCGGTGTACTCATAACCCAATGAGCACCTATATACATCTTAGGTGAACCAACTGACACCAATGGCTTGTAAGACCGGCCACCGCCCCTCGTTGGGGTCTCGACTGTATACACTAGTCTACTAATGGAGTATCGATGCCCCGTCTCGAAACTCCCACGACTAGGGACCACTTTAAGGATGTGCTTATAGACCCCAGCTCCCACGTATATGATCGCCATCATACTGCTGGCCATCCAGCAAGAATCCTAAGGGCTCTATCAATGTGTAATAGTGACCTGTAATGTCACCTAAAGCTGTACACGATGATAAAGATAAACCAGATAGCATACTATCATCTTGAGTAAGACTGTCCTAGCGGCATAGGTCATCCCTCAATCATTGCAATCACGTGCCTATGATCCAATAATTGACTCTGAGGGCACTATATCCAACAATAGGTAGTTTCTTGTGTTTCGTTTACGCGCGATACGTTATACGACACGGATCGTGCACTTTGTGTGATTTTGCTCTTGGGTTGGTTTCGTCGTGTCGCTACGCACGTTAGCCACAATACGAATACTTGAGAGTATGTTTTGTGTTGTTGCGTCGGTCAAATGTAGTTTGTACGTGTTTTGTGTCTATTACTAATATATACTTGCCTTGTTGTTTTATTGTTTTAGGTTCGCAGGCGCGGATGTCAAACGCTGCGAAGAAAGGAAAACAGGTAGTAGTCTTCACTTAGCTAGGAGCGTTGGTGAGTAGATTTAACATCTACAGGGGAATCGCCCACATGGCGTTATGCGTATGGGCTAGAAATGACTTGACTTGTCGGATATTCTATTTCATATATAGAGTTGCGCATACACCTTATTGTTTAGTTATTGTAATGCTTGGACTAGTATCCTTAGGACACTGCACTATTATTGACGGCTCATGTTGCACGAGCACTGATTGTATGCCACACAAACCGACAATAATTGCCATGTTACGCACAACACACATATCTATATAATATTGTTTGGTTAGGGACATTGAGACATTGATTCATATTTCTTTATGCATATGACATATAGCATACCTGTATATCTACATGCTTACACCTATGCCTTGACATGCGTATATGCTAGTTACCTATATACCTATAGGGTACTGTACATTAGCGGTAGGTACATACAGACATAATGACATAGCTACATATATACCTTGCATACATTCTTCACTTATACCAGGAGGGTATATTACATCATTACTGATAGGTAGATACTTATACTTTGCTATACCTTTATATTTACACATATATCTGGCTATAGCTAAATGTTTACCTTTACTTGATGTTATATAGACTTTGAGAAATAAGGAACCACATGATATTTATATTAACTTGTTGCAGTTAAATAGTGGCTTTTCCTTTATATGCTCGCATTTCAGTTTTATGTTGCGTATATTATATTCATGGATTTTCGCATTGAGGTATGGATTTTTCATGCTGTTTTCTGGATTTGGGGACCGTGGTAGTTTCATGAAATTATGCATTATTTGAAGAACCCGGTTTCCCTCGATATGATATTTCAGCACCCACCATGAGTTTTATTGGTTTTGAAATATATACCCCACGCGAGGAAAGGAAGGGTCCGTATACGGGTACATGGTGTGGGCCAGAGGTACCCCGGGATAAGAATCTCAGTGAGGAGATGAGTTAGTGGGGGAACCATACCTACCGGTGACATTACCAATGACTCGGCGGTTATCGTGGGGATACCGACGGGAGTCATGTACGTATTGATACGTCGAGAGGCGAGGGTCAGAGCTAGGCACTCGAGCTTTCGGTATAGCGTATGATACGTACCTATCAGGATGCCAGTAGATCAGCATTTCTGTGACACATTGTTTTCATGATATTTTACTCCAAGTATATATAACAGTGGAATGGGACGCTGTTATATATATATATATATATATATATATATATATATATATATATATATATATATATATATATATATATATATATATTAGTGGAAAGGGACGCTAATATATATGTATACATATTAATTCATATACTTCATCATAATTATTCATGCAAATTTACTTAGGATATAAGAGATTCACTTGATATTGGATTTAGGACATTTGAGATTCATTTGATATTGGATTCAGGATATTTGAGATTTACTTGATATTGGATATAGGATATTTATGAGATTGTTGATTATGTACATTCAGGATATATGAGATTTACTTGATATTGTACATTCAGGGTTGATGAGACTTATATGATATGAGAGCCAATTTGGGGGCTGATTTGAGGAATTGGGATTTGGATTATCTTGATGAATTTTGATCCTACCACAATGTCAGGATTCCGTGGAAATGACATGTTTCACCTCATACTCCACATTTATTGTTTATGCACTGCTTCATGTATTAGTAGTACCTGTTAGTGTACCTTTCATGACTGTTGCATTTACATACTTCATTTTATATGTATTGCTTCATGTGTTAGTTGTACCTGCTAGAGTACCTTTCATGACTATTGCATATATACATTTTCATATCATTATTGCATGATTATTGCATACCGATTGTCATATTATTGCTTCATGTATTTGTAGTAACCGTTAGTGTACCTTTCATGACTATTGCATTCATATGACCTTTTACTGCTATTAGCTTACATATGTTAGATTCGCGCTGTGCGTGCATACTTACGATTATCTGCATATGTTATTTACTATTCACGAGTTGGCAACTCACCCCCGTTGTGCCACAGGGTTTTGCAGGTTGTTCCCCAGAGTAGTCGAGGCAGGCTATTCATCTATCTAATCATCTTTTGCTGCGGATACCGCATCGGCTCACAGTATGCAGTTTTGCTTTAGGTGGGTTTTGTGGTTATTCGTTGTTGTATTGTATATTCGCTGTATCCTTGTACTCTCCATCTACTACTTTCATGTTGACTTAAAGACTTTATGTGAGGACGATATTGTATAGTATTTTGTGACTTGGTTGTCTTTTATATAGTTTCCTTTTTATCGTCTTTTATTTCTTCGCTACGGCGTTGTATATCTGTTATGGTGGTTGTTTTCCGCCTTTGGGCGTGTTTTTACTCCCGTTTGGGGAGGCTTTACTTATATTTATGTTGTACCCATTTTTGGGGCTAGTTTTTACATAGGAGGTGCTGCTAAAATTTTAAAGGAAATAAAGTTGGACTTTTAAAGAATTTGGGTTGCGATTTCAAAGGTTTTAAAAATGTTCTTATTTCTTACTACTTTTGATGGTTTAGATTGCTGGGTTTTCGGTTTACTTAAATTGCGTTATGCCTGTAGACGTTGCGTAGTTTAAGGGCCGTCTCGTGTCAATTTCGGGTCGTGACAAAGTTGGTATCAGAGCGCTAGGTTTTACCTTTCGGAGTGTAGGATGACCTTGGTATGGTGGAGTAGGTAGCTTAAAGCAGAGAAACGTAGTGTGTGTATGTCTGTGGCATACTCACGATGCAGTACTCCGCCTAAAGTGACCTAAGTACAAATTGCTTGAAATTCCTTCCTTGATGATTCATATGCTTGTGATTCGATTTCCGTGTTCTTATCGAATCTTATTTCTATTTATAGCCTTTGCCGCCAATGACTATGGGGACTCAGAGTGATGCAGTGAGGGCGGAGGTCAGAGTTAACTCGGGTGGGACGAGGACTGACCAGGATGGCACGCTCGTTGCACAGGAGCAGATGGATCCGCCTTCGACAGATCATCTCGCTAGGCTTGTAGCAAAGATGCAGGACATGCGCCAGACGATGAGTTCATTGGTTGAGGCCATCCGAGCTCAGCGACAGGAGGTTGACACCCCTGTTACCCAGTTGTTCCTTGCGGTCAGCACACAGCATTCCGTCACCTACATAGCACCAGTGGATGCAGCCCCAGTTGACGAGGTACGTCTTCCAGAGACTTTGGGAGTTCCGGAACAGTGGAGGAATTGTACCAGTGAACCGGCCCAGAGACAGAGGCCTGGTCATCGAGAAAGATTTCATGACCGTCGTGGGAGTAGCGGAGGCTTGAGATGAGGACAGTCGTTCAGCTCTCATCCCCAGGAGGGTCAGCAGTCATCGCATAGATGTTTCTGGTGCGGGAGCCTTCATCATCTCATCTGGAATTGTTCCTTAGCACTGCGTTAGGGTCATATTCAGAGATGTCGTGGTCACGAAGGGTTCGCTCAGAGAGGACAGGTTAGCAGAGGAGGAGTTCAGCCTGTTGCGGGTAAAGGGCAAACACGAGAGTTTTCTTCTACTCATCGGGACACGTGGGCGTCCAATGCAGAGTTTTCAGGTATTCTTAATTCGTATGTTCTTTTGATGCACTTGTTTGTTTTACACACTTTGTGCTGTGGTTGGGACGAGAGTCATGTTAACTAGATCAGCCATTTTTTGTGTTAATTTCTGTCAGCGATTCTTTTGTTGCGCAACACGTGTTTCGGTCTTGTGCCAATCGGATAAGAGATAGAGATTCATCCGTCATTTTGATCCTTCCAGAGATGTTAGATTTGACGTTCTCCTAGGCATGGACTGGTTAGCTACGTGATAGGCTTCTGTGGACTGCCGTGAGGAAAACAGTCAGGTTTTGTTTTCCCGGCGAGTCAGTTCTTGTTGTGTAAGGGGAAAGTGGTGCCGCCTCTCACAGCTTGAGTTCAGCCTTTTTCGCTAGTCGGCTTTTGAGGAGATGATGTCGAGGATTCTTGGCGTTCATTCGTGATACCGGAGCCACAGTAGGTTTGTTGGACAAGGTTCCTTTCATGCGAGAGTTTTCCGACGTTGTTCCAGATGAGACGGCGAAGCTTAGGGAGCTTAAGGATCAGCTGCAGAGTTGTTTGTTGGGGGGTCTTATGAGTCTAAGTGTTTCGCATTGGGGAGATCCTATTTCTGTTCATCAAGGAGAAGGACGGCAGTTGAGGTTGTGTATTGATTGATCGTCAATTGAAACGGCTTACGGTGCGGATAGGTATCCTTTACCTCGTATTGACGATTTCTTCGATCAGCTCCAGAGTGTGAGACATTTTCTAAGTTTGTTGGGATCAGGTCATCATTGTTGCGGGTTCGGAGTGATGTCATTCCGAAGTCTTCCTTATGTGTGCTACGAGCTTTGTGTGTTTTGGTGGTGTCATTGGACTCACCAATGCCCTAACAGCATTCGTGGATGTGATGAGCCAGATTTCTTCAGGCCGTTCCTCGACCAGTTTATTGTTGTGTCATTGATGACATTCTGGTCTATTCTAATGTGTCGTGAGGAACAGGAGCAGCACTTGAGGATTTGTTTTGTAGACATTGGGAGAGTGCTAGCTGTTTGCTAGATTCTCGGAGTGTTCCTTCAGGCTTGATTGTGTTGACTTCTAGGTCTTGTAGTTACGTGAGACAATTTTTGTATGGTTCCGAGGAAGATCGAGGCCGTTCAGCTTTGGTCCAGACTTGTGTGCAGGACGGAAGTCCGCAGATTTTTGGGCTTAGCAGGTTTTTACCGCCGTTTCGTGCAGGATTACTAGTGTATCACTGCACCATTGACTGAATTGACCGGAAAGGAGCTTTCTTTTCTTTGGAATGAGGCATGCGTGCGGAGTTTTCAGTAGTTGAAGACTCGGTTGACAACTGCACCAGTTCTTTCTTTGCTTTCTGGTTCGGGCGACTTTGTTGTTTAACTGTGATGTTTCATGAGTGGGGCTCGATTTTGTGTGGATGTAGCACTATAGAGTTATCGCTTTTGCTTCCCGACAGTTGGAGGAAGTACGATCAGGATATCCCACTCATGATCTGGAGATGGCCACGGTGGTCGTGCATTGGAGATTTAGAGACACTACTTATTCGGAGAGTCGTGTCAGATTTTCACGGACCACCAGAGCTTAATGTACATCTTCCTGCAGCGGGTTTTGATTGTTGAGACAGTCTTCTGCAGATTTACAGTTCTTGTGCGATCGTTGAGTACAGCTTAAAGTTCACCTCTACTGATGGGACAGCTTGCTCATGTCCGCGCCTGACCATTTTTCCTTAATCGCTTTCGCGAGGCACTGCCCACGGATACTCGTTCGTCAGAGATTCCTGAGCATACTCGGCTGGGTAAAGATTCAGAGTCCTTGATTTATGACCAGATGTGCTACATTTAGGGATGCATTTGTGTGTACCTGTTGCTGATAGGCAGAGACGCGAAATCCTAGAGCAGGCACATCAGTCAGCTTTTGGTGTTCATTCAAGTTCCACCAATTTCTAGCGTGACTTGTGAAATAGTTACGGGTGGACCGGGATGAAGAGTGAAGTTTCGGATTTTGTTTCGAGGTGTCTGTCTTGTTGTGTGTTAAGGTTGAGCATCTGAGACCGGCTGGAGAGTTGCAACCTTTAACCTTCCGGAATGGGAATGAGAGCAGATCTCCACAAGTTTCGTTATGGTGTCTACCCAGGTCTAGACAGGGTGTGACTCCATTTGGTGTTTGTTGTCCGGTTATACTCGGTTTTCTCAATTGTTCTTTGTTAATTTTGTGGGTTGCACGGAGTTCCTTCATGAGTCATATCCAATGAAGGCACCCTGTTCACTTGTCGTCTTGGGCAGAAGTTTCAAGAAGCCTTGGGTACTGGTTGAGATTTAGCTCCGTTTTTCCATCCGCAGGATGATGGTTTTGTGTGAGCGGGTTATACCGACTCTGGAGGATATGCTTGTGCGTACGAACTAATTGTTGTCGGCAGTTGGGATCGTCACTTGCCATTATTAGGATTCTCCTTCGATAGCAGTTATCAGGAGACATTCAAATTGGCAACCTTTAGGTTGGTTTGTTAGGTTGTGTCGATCGCCATTCTGTTTTTCTGACTCTGCGTAAGTAAGATTTTTGGACCCCGGCTAGTCTAGAGACTTCGGAGATGATCCAGTTGGTTCATATCAGGATGAGAACAGCCCAGTGCAGACAGAAGTCTTATGCCGACCGTGGTGGTCGCAGACTTGAGTTCGCAGTGGGAGATCATGTATTCCTACGGATTTTTCCGATGAATGAGGTGTTGAGTTTTGGGAAGCTTATCCCAGGATTTTAGGTCCTTTTGAGATCCTCAAGCGAGTTAGTTTTGTTGCCTATAATTTGGCACTTCCGCCCAGATTATTGAGTATTCAACCCGTATTCCTTGTGTCAATACTTTGTAATTACCTTCATGACATTTCTCGCATGATTCGGCACTAAACCATTTAGCGTGGGCGCGATCTTTTCGTTCACCGGCAGCCAATTGTGTTAATGGCTCGGTAGGTGGAGAAACTTCAGTTAAGGGTCTTGCCATCTATGGAGATTTTTTCTTGGGCGTAGCCGTATAGTGAGGTGATCACTTGGGAGGCTATGAGCGAGATTTGAGAGTTTTGTAATCTTCTCTTTGAAGGTACCCTTAGTGAGAATTTTAAATTCGGGAACGAATTTTTATAAGGGGGGAGATTGTAACGCCTTAGATTTTGGTTAGTGTTAGTTTAGACGTTAATGCGGATTTACTGTAAAAAGTTTGCCAATTCGGGTTCCTCATAGTTTATAACATTTAATTAATAATTTATTATTATTTGTTATAGCATGCACGCACGTGTGCACGTTAATGTGAGGGTTTGTTTTTGTAATCTAGATTAGTAACCATGACACTTAACCATTTATCTAATCTTTGCTTTAATCCTTTGCCTTAACCCTAATCCAATCCTTAACCATTTCCTTGATATTTTTGAATGAGAAGAGAAGATATTTGTTTTGGAAGTGAGGAGGTAGCAAGTGAGTGTGAATACATTAATGGTGTTTTAATGCAAGGTGCACTCACCCATTAACCTCACCTCCCTCTCTCTTTATCATTCACTCTCTCTCTCTTTTTCTCTATCTCTTTCTCATTTTATTCATCTCTCTCATTTCCTAACTGAGCACTATCAAGTTCTACACCAAACCATCTCAAAAACTTCACAAATCTCACAAAAATCACACATTTTACCTTGTTTTGCCTCTTGGATGCCTTGGAGCTTGCAAACCTTGGATCTTTGAGTTCTTTTGGTTGGGTAATGATCTCTTTCTGTTCTTTATGTGTTTTTAGTGTAGTGTAGCTTGTTGGTTTCAGTTTAGATCGTTTAAAGTTAAGTTTTTGTGCAAATATCATTTTTTAATGTCAATATATGACATCTGTGATCTGCTGTGACCCGAAGATTTTACTAGAAAACCAAACAATATAGTTGTGTTGTAGCTGAGACCATTGAACCTCACGTGAAGAACGAGACCCCCTGCTCGGACCTTGGCGGGCGAATGGGTGGCGAAATCCGGCGAACTCGGCCCCTGGGTGGAGTTGGGGTTTGGGTTTTTTTGGGTAGATGTCTGCAGTGGGTTAGGTGTATTTGGTCTTGTTTGGTTGTTGAGTTTTCTCTGTATACAAAATCTGGGATCACATAGGTAGTTTCTTGTGTTTTGTTTACGCGCGATACGTTATACGACACGGATCGTGCACTTTGTGTGATTTTGCTCTGGGGTTAGTTTCGTCGTGTCGCTACGCACGTTAGCCACAATACGAATACTTGAGAGTATGTTTTGTGTTGTTGCGTCGGTCAAATGTAGTTTGTACGTATTTTGGGTCTATTACTAATATATACTTGCCTTGTTGTTTTATTGTTTTAGGTTTGCAGGCGGGGACGTCAGACGCTGCGAAGAAAGGAAAACAGGTGGTAGGTTTCACTTAGCCAAGAGCGTTGGTGAATAGATTTAACATCTATAGGGGAATCGCCAGCATGGCGTTATGCGTCTGGGCTAGAAATGACTTGACTTTTTGCATATTCTATTTCATATATAGAGTTGCACATACACTTTATTGTTTAGTTATTGTTGTGCTTGGACTAGTATCCTTAGGACACTGCACTATTATTGACGGCTCATGTTGCACGAGCACTGATTGTATGCCACACAAACCGTCAATAATTGCCATGTTACGCACAACACACATATCTATATAATATTGTTTGGTTAGGGACATTGAGACATTGATTCATATTTCTTTATGCATATGACATATAGCATACCTGTATATCTAAATGCTTACACCTATGCCTTGACATGCGTACATGCTAGTTACCTATATACCTATAGGGTACTGTACATTAGCGATAGGTACATACAGACATAATGACATAGCTACATATATACCTTGCATACATTCTTCACTTATACCAGGAGGGTATATTACATCATTACTGATAGGTAGATACTTATACTTTGCTATACCTTTATGTTTACACATATATCTGGCTATAGCTAAATGTTTACCTTTACTTGATGTTATATAGACTTGGAGAAATTAGGAACCACATGATATTTATATTAACTTGTTGCAGTTAAATGGCAGCTTTTCCTTTTTATGCTTGCATTTCAGTTTTATGTTGCGTATATTATATTCATGGATTTTCGCATTGAGATATGGATTTTTCATAATGTTTTCTGGATTTAGGGACCGTGGTAGTTTAATGAAATTATACATTATTTGAAAAACCCGGTTTCCCTTGATATGATATTTCAGCACCCACCATGAGTTTTATCGGTTCTGAAATATATACCCCACGCGAGGAAAGGAGGGGTCCGTGTGCGGGTACATGGTGGTGTTAGTGTATATGCCCTAGGGGCCATTATTGTATCATACTTGTATGTATATTACTTAATGGAAGCTTGGGATATTCACAGTTGTATATGCAATCTTGCTAAACATGGTAGTATGCTACTTGGTTTGTGTCTACTTTAATATGTGCATATGTTTCTTGTAACGTATCACTTATACATATTAGTAGAGCCCATAGGATCTTTGCTTGATTACCAGCGTTGTGATGGCAGTCACACTAGTGGGGGCTGGGTAGTCTGTAAGCAACATCCTATACAGGTCCCTGGTCGTTGGATTATCGAGATAGGGCATCGATATTCCGGAGTAGACTAAGTGTGTACGCTTCTCATCCCAGTTGGGGAGATGGTCTATCTCACAGCCATCAGTACGTCGTACTGGAGATAGTATACAGGTGCTCGTTAGGTTACGGGTACACCGGACATGACTCGCAAAGGAACTGATTGGTTGGTATTATACACAACGTCAGTTAACAGTTCCCAGGTGACATGAGTACAGCATAGTCCGCAGACTTGACACTGCTACTTCGCCTCGAGTGTGTCCTACTGTTCTTAGATTGCTGCCCTACCACGGCTCAAAGGAGTCGTGCAAACAGGTAGCAGTTGGGTGCAGTCCTGAGCACTTGGAGGCAGTGGCAGTTAGACAGGATTCGTCTCTCCCGGTATTGGGAGTTGATACCGCGTTGTGTCAGAGAGCCATTACGCAAAGTCCCTGGCCAGGGCAAGCGAGATATACTGGTAGGTTCCAGTAGCTTCTCAGGGTGTAATGGGCTTCACTCCGACACGACTTATACAGCTATTATGGGACTGACGCTTGCCGCCCCCTAGGCTCAATATGTGATAGTCTTAGACGAACAGACCTGACTGTATGAAGATTGTCACATCAGGCTCAGTAGGGGTTCGGATGGTTTTCCTCATCGGCCTTCTTATCGACATCTACCTGGGGACCGTTACGTACAGCTAGTGCTGCTTGCGATCTGTGGTTAAACCCACTGCCAGCGTAGTGTCGAGTCTTTAGAGTCCCACACAGAGAATTTCCCTGCTTCAGGCGAAACGATATAGAGGTCGTATGGTTTTACGACAAGGGTTCGGACGCGTACGTGTGTTTACGCACGTACGACTTTTCGGACAGTTTTTACTAGCCGGCTTTGGTTTAAGCCAGATTCTAGTATCGGGTTATTGGATTTATACAGTCTAAAGTTTTTCCGTGTTTTCACGGATTGGAGGGGCGTTCTCGTAATTTTTCGGGAAGCTTCTAGAAGCATGGTGACTTGGGGGCTAAGGTGGCATTTGCATTAATTGGATTAGTGAGTCATGTAGTGATTCAAGCAATGAGTTAATGATTCATTTAATGATTTATATGAATCATATGATGAATCACTTAGGGTATTAATGAAACATGATGATAATGCTTTATTTATTATTTACTTAATAATATCATATGTTTCATATATACTAAAATGATTTCATTCATCCAAAGTAATTCACTTTCTCAACTTCTCTCTCCTCAAGCTCTCATTCTTGAAACCCTAACCCTAACCTCTCATGGATCGTCTTTGACTCGAGGAGGCCGTTGAGGTGCCAATGTTCCAAGGAGCCTACGAGGAGTGGAGGACCACGATGAAGGCCCGAAGGACAAGTAACATGAGGTATAACTTCGAATCCGAGTAGTTAAACCTTTCGTAGTTTGCTAGTAACGGTTTAGATACGATTCATGCGCTCATGTCCGTGTTACGAAGCTTTGATAATCGTTTTTCATATATTCCGCATCCCCGCAAGTTCATGGGGTGCGTGACATGGACTTACAGTGGTATCAGAGCCAACTGAACCATTACTAGCTTGTTAGAAACTAATTAGAAGTTCGATCGACGGAAAACACGAAAACGAAACACCCCGTGCCCTAACAGTTTCTGTTAATTTTAAAAGTGTCTGAAAAAATATTTGGCATACCTTAAAATTCACAGCAGGGCATTTTAAGAATACTGGGAAAATACAAGACAGTAACTCAGCAAAACGGCCGTGGATCTGCGGCAATAGAGTGCTTGTGCTGCGGATCCGCCACCGAGTCAACTCCGAGTTGACTCGGATTTGCTCTGTAATTCTTATTTTTTGGTGTTTTGGTTTCCTGTATGTTCTGTTTCTACCCAGGTTGCTTCTTTGCTGGTTTGCTTTTGGGGTAAACACGGAATATGGTAATCGATCGATGTTCTAAGATATTTGCTAATCGGGTTATTATTATCTGTAATGTTTAATGTGTTCATAAACCTCCCCTAACTGCTAGTATGTCGGTTGGCAGGGGGTTGCACATTTCTGTAATGTTTACTGTTTGTGTATATAGACTTGATTGGAATGTTGTGATGATTAGCCGAGGTTTGAGATGGGTTTAATATTCATTCATTCGATATAAATGTAATATGATGTAATATTCTTTTGCGGGGCACATCCAGGTTCCGGTTGTAGCCACCGTTGTATTATTTCTTTTTACTGTTTTTGCTCCTAGGATAGACCCAAGACGGGGTACACAAACTACCGGGTACTTTGAAGTGTTTAGTGGCCTACTCACTTTGTTGAGGGAGACCGCTTCACTTCGGGTACTTGGCGGGTAGTTTGCCGTACACGTAGGGGTCTAAGGTGGGGTAATGGCTATTCATCACAACTGTGTAATCCGTCTTTTATTGCAGGCTCAAAGCAAATGCGGATTGCTAGTATATCCAATAAAGTTCATCTGTGATCTGGAATACTTATTATTGCGTCTGACGAATGTACAATATCTATATATGATAGCTATTAGACGTCACTTATGTTTTACACCCGCGCTAGCCCAGCCCCCGCTCTGTCGTTAGTTAAGTAACCTAACGGGTGATGACGGGACCTCGTGGCGAATGCGGATGGCATAAGAGGACGTGGTATTTTCGTTGTTTTCTGCAATGATAGGTTTAAAGATGGGACGCATTATAATAATGAAAAGAAAATAAACCAAAGTTCAATCGTTGGAACAAATTTAAAAACCACTCGGTTATTTTAAAAAGATCAGAATTTTTAATTGCGGAGCTAAAACCACTCCTTTTAAAAAATATCAGGTTCCTTCGATTATATCAAGTTCACTACGTTCACGATTTTGCCAAAACCATTCGTAGCCCTCCCTCATTTCTTATGGATGGTCAGTAGTATTCAAGCTATGTTTGTTGGTTTTCGTCAAGGCATAGTGTTTGGTAGCTGCTGGGGTATTCATTTGTTGCATAGATAGATGTGTTGGTTTGGGACAGTCATATTACCTTGTTGGCTTTCGTCAAGGGTATGTGCGGGTGGGTTCAAATTAACTAAGACAATGATGGGCAGAACTTGACATGTGACTTATGATTTGTTGGCTTTCGTCATGGTCATAAGAGCATGGGGCAAAAATCCACATCGGGAATTTCTAAAGAAACTGAAATTTGCAGAGAGATGCATACCATTTTTGAGTTTGATGAATGTTGGTAGGATTCCTTCAACATTATCATACGATGATATTTTGGATCCCGATCCTACTGTGAGTATAAGCTACTTATCAGGAGATTCGTCACTTAACGATCAATGCTATAAACCATGTAGGTGCCTAGAAAGGTGTCAGCGGGGCTACGCCCCCAGAGAAAAGAGGTTATTTAATTAAGGAACTTCGTGAAAGCGTTGGAAAACCTCCCTCGAAGTATCAACACTGACCTGGCTGAACGGTTAAGCAAGAATTGTACGGTGAGAATAGTCCTGGCTAATTCTTCTTTTATGGTTTGAGCAGGGATTCGACAAACAGTGGGAGCCATCCTGTTTAGATAAATTAAAAACCAATCTAAACTTGCAAGAGCATCATGCTAATAATGTTTTCTTCTCTCTCTTAAATTGCAGCGACCTTGTGACCACACATAGGTTACATCTAGATAACAAATTGACTGAATATGACTTATATGACTGGCAAAGGTCTGTCCAGATGTCCATTGCCTATGACAAGCTGGACCACCCTGTTACTACTCAAGATCCCGCCGTCCCAGGTCCAGTTTCCACTATCGAGGATATGGATATCCGTCAGACAAGGGAAAAAGATAAAGCGTAAGCTAAGTGCCTCATGTTAGCTTCAGTTGATGGTGTATACCAGAAGCAGCACGAGAAGATGGACTTAGTTTCCATCTTTCTCCATAACAAAGATTTATATGGAGAGCAATCTCATATCACAAGATATGAAACCTCAAACGAATTAATTCAAGCGAGGTTAGCTGACGGGTCATCTGTAGGGGACAACGTCCTTACAATGACTAGCTATATTGATGAGCTCACGGACCTGAAGACCACGTCAGAGAACGGGTCAGATACTGAACTGATTCTACAGTCTCTACCTTCTACCCTGAAGGAAACCATGGAAGTAGAAGGAAAGAGAAGGGCAAAAGTTTCGGGACTGGATTTAGTAAAAGAGGGTCATTCCTATTATTATGGGATTGGGCATAGGCAGAAAGATTGCAGGGCTTTTGAAGCCAGTAACCAGGATACGAAGCATGTTGTGGCTTCGACTTCGAGTGTGTATGTAATAGAGAACTGTGTGTCAGTTAACCCTACTTCCTGGGTATTGGATACCGGGTCAGGAACTCACATCTGTAATTCTTTACAGGCTCTGAGAAACCGTAAGGTTATCAGGATAGGTGATATGACCCTCATAGTTGCTAACGGAATGAGCATGGACGCTGAATCCGTAGGGGAATATCATCTTGGACTAACAACTGGGCAGATATTGATTTTGCGTAACTGTTTTTATGTACCAGGTACAACTTGTAATATCATATTTGTATCCTTACTTTTTAAAGAAGGATATGATTTTACATTCGTAAGTAATGCAGTTCACATCCACCTAAATCAAGTTATGATTGGGTCAGGTACATTAAAAAACGGGATATACGTATTAAATCAAGCTCAGATTTTCAATATCCAGAACACACTTAAAAGAAAGTCTCCAGAAATAAATCAGGCTTTCTTATGGTATTGTAGACTAGGTCACATCAATGAGAGAAGGTTGACTAAGTTATATAGAGAAGGATATTTGAATCCGTTCGAATATCAATCTTATGCTACTTGTGAATCTTGTCTCAAAGGAAAGATGACAAAGACTCCGTTCACTGAACACGGAGTAAGAGCAAGCAAGCACTTGGGACTCGTACACAGTGACGTGTGCGGTCCAATGTCTACACATGCGCGAAGTGGTTATTCCTACTTCATTACTTTTATGGATGATTTCTCTAGGTATGGATATGTCTTCTTAATAAAGCATAAATCCGAGGCCTTTGAGAAATTCCAAGAATACAAGAATGAAGTAGAAAAACAAACAGGCAAGAGTATAAAGACACTGAGATCTGATCGAGGTAGTGAATACTTAAGTGCCGAGTTCCTGGGTTACTTAAAAGAGAATGGAATTCTCTCTCAGCCTACTCCTCCATACACACCACAACACAACGGTGTATCGGAAAGGAGGAATCGAACCCTATTGGATATGGTTCGTTCCATGATAAGTAAAGCTGAGTTACCACAATCATTCTGGGGATATGCACTAGAATCAGCTGCATACCTTTTAAACCGAGTTCCAACTAAGACTGTGCCTACTTCACCATATCAGATGTGGTGTGGAAAGAAACCCTATCTTAAACATATTAAGATATGGGGATGTCCAGCTTTTGTAAAGAAGCAGCATGCGGAAAAGCTAGAGGCACGATCAGTACAATGTAAGTTTGTGGGATATCCAAAGAACTCTAAAGGATATTATTTCTATTACGCAGAGGAACAAAAGATTTTTATTTCTCATAATGCTCGCTTCTTGGAAACTGAGTTTTTAGAAAATCAGATAAGTGAAAGCGCAATAGAACTGGAAGAAATTCCAGAACCACAAGCTATTACTGAAAGCTTGGTAGAACCAGAGGTTTCAGAAGAACCGGACATCCCGACGCCACTCTGTAGGAGTAGTAGGCAATCTCATCCGCCCGAGAGATACTACGGTTTTCTCATAGACGGGATAAAGAGGATTGCATTATTGACTATGATGAGCCTACTAGCTTCCAGCAAGCCATTCAGAGCGGTGACTCAGTAAAATGGCTGGTTGCAATGCAGACCGAAATGGAGTCCATGTACACTAACAAAGTATGAACTTTAGACGTTGCTCCAGATGGAGTAAAACCCATAGGATGCAAATGGATCTTCATAAAGAAGATTGGTGTAGATAGACAGGTTGAAACATACAAGGCTAGACTGGTTGCAAAGGGTTTCCGTCAAAGACCTGGTTTAGACTATGACGAAACCTTTTCTCCAGTAGCTATGCTTAAATCCATTCGGGTCCTTCTTGCTATTGCTGCCTTCCACGATTATGAGATCTGGCAGATGGACGTAAATACGGCTTTTCTAAATGGAAATTTGGAAGAGAGCGTCTATATGGATCAACCAGAGGGATTCAATCAGAGTGGGAGCAGCGGTAAAGTATGCAAGTTGCTTAAGTCCATTTATGGACTAAAGCAGACATCATGGAGTTGGAACATCTGTTTTGATGATGCTATCAAAGAATTTGACTTTATCAAAAATCCAGATAAACCTTGCATATACAGTAAGAATGTAGGGAGAGCTGTAGTATTCCTCGTCTTGTACGTGGATGATATTCTCCTAATAGGAAATGATATTCCTATGTAACAGTCAGTAAAAAGATTCTTGTCACATAAATTCTCCATGAAAGACCTGGGTGATGCCACCAACATTCTGGGGATCCGGATCTATCGTGATAGATCAAAGAGGATGTTGGGACTTTCACAGTCCAGGTACATAGACACCATAGTGAAGAGATTCAGTATGGATGATTCTAAGCGCGGTAACCAACCGGCTTGTCACGAAATCACCCTCTCCAAAGAGATTGTTCCCGCCAAAAATTTCTGCGCAAAAGAGTCGAAGGTATCAAATGGCAGCGATACGCTTAAGAAAATGCGAACCAGTATCTTCCGGCCTGTATTTTGATAAACTCCCTAATGATAAACTGTTAAATTATGATGGTATTGAAAGCATCTCGAAAAAACCTTCGATTTGATATATTATGGGCCTCATAATTCATCCGGGATCAAAAGTTATGAGCAAATGTGTTATACACATGTGATCTAAGAAAGAAGATGCGAACCAGTATTTTCCGAGCTTTATTTTGACAGACTCCGGAATGAGAAACAGCTAAATTCTGATGGTATTGAAAACATCTTGAAAAGACCTTCGATTTGATATATTATGGGCCTCATAATTCATCCGGGATCAAAAGTTATGAGCAAATTCTATGCACATGTGATATAAGGAAGAAGATGCGAACCAATATTTTCCGGGCTGTATTTTGACAAACTCCGGAACGAAAAACAGCTAAATTCTAATGATATTGAAAGCATCTCGAAAAGACCTTCGATTTGATATATTATGGGCCTCATAATTCATCCGAGATCAAAAGTTATGAGCAAATGTGTTATACACGTGTAATCTAAAGTAATGCTCTACTACATAGGGAATGCATTTTTTAGTCCCACATCGGGAAAAGGAGAGATGACTTCTCTACCACTCCCATATAAATAAGAGGGCATACCTCTTAGAAAGGTAGAGTAAAATTCTCAAAGGATTCAATACTCAAAGGAGCTTAGTTCTCCAAGATAGGAGCATGCTCCTCCATAATGCGCATATGCGCAAGCGCCATGTGCGCTACGTGCAACGCACGTGTGCCCGCCATGCGGCACTACGTGCAACGCACGTGCGCACCACATGAGAATATTTAATAATATTAAAATGAGCTTATTCTCCATTTATAGAAGCTTTGCTTCTCCTCATAATGCGCACGTGCGCCATGTGTAACGCACGTGTGCCCGCCATGCGGCACCACGTGCAACGCACGTGCGCACCACATGAGAACATTTAATAATATTAAAAGGAGCTTGTTCTCCATATATAGAAGATTTGCTTCTCCTCATAATGCGCATGTGCGCCACGTGCAACGCACGTGTGCCCGTCATGCGGCACCACGTGCAACGCACGTGCGCACCACATGAGAACATTTAATAATATTAAAAGGAGCTTGTTCTCCATATATAGAAGGTTTGCTTCTCCTCATAATGCGCATGTGCGCCACGTGCAACGCACGTGTGTCCGCCATGCGGCACCACGTACAACGCACGTGCACACCACATGAGAACATTTAATAATATTAAAAGGAGCTTGTTCTCCATATATAGAAGCTCTGCTTCTCCTCATAATACGCATGTGCGCCACGAGCAACGCACGTGTGCCCGCCACGTGCGCACCACGTGCAACGCACGTGTGCCCGCCACGCGCGCACCACGTGCAACGCACGTGCGCACCGCATGAGAATATTCAAAGGAGACTCGTTCTCCATAGGAGCTTGCTCCCCCCATAATGCGCATATGCGCAAGATCCATGTGCGCGACGTGCAAATATGAGCGCCCAACACGTGCGACGCACGTGCGCGAACGCAAAGAATCCTTTTTCAGTAGTGAGAAGCTTAAGCTCCAGCCTGTTCTTCCCCCCTAATGAGTGAGACATGGTTCAAAGGGTACATCCCTCCACACCTTCCATGTATGGCACTGTAATCTCTCAGTGTCGTCGGAGAGGTGGTGGGTCCCAACGACGAATGATGCTTCTTTCTAAAATAAAAAAAAAAAAAAAGAAGAATCAACATTTTTTCTTGAAAAAAGTTAAGAGCTTCAAACAGAGAGAGAATTCTGAGAAAATTTCAAAGAAAAAGGTAAAGACCTTCATGAGAGAAAAGAAATCTCTTTTAATAAATCATTGATCTAAAAACCAGATCAATGTTCTTCACATAATAAACAGTGCTTTGCACTTCTCATGAACCACTGGTTCTTTAAAAAACAAGAAAACAACAAAATAAAAATAGTGTTTTGCACTTTTATGAACCTCTGGTTCTTGAAACAAAAAGAAAAAAAAAACTTATTTTTCTTTGATCTAAATGAGATCAAGGAATAAAATAGTGCTTTGCACTTCTGTTCTTGAATCTAAAAGATCCTTAGTGCTCTGCACTTCCAAACTGCGCTGTTGCGCTCTTAAGAGAGCGCCACGTGTCAGCTACAGAAATAGAGCTTTGCTCTCTGGAATTGGCGCAACTCACCAGAGCGCGCCACGTGTCAGCTGCGCAACAGCGCAGCGCACTGCGCTGTTGCGCTTGCGCTCACCAGAGAATGACACGTGTCCTCACCACAAGCGCTTGCGCTCAGTAATTGGCGCAAAGCGTCTGACAAATACAATGCATTTCTTTTCCTGAAGGGCCAGGCCTAGTTAAAAGACCAAGCAGGTCTAATTAAATTGATGCTCTGCATCATTTATAAATAGGCAGAGCCCAAACGAAATAATAAAAATGCTATGCATTTTAAAAGGGGCAGAGCCCAAACAAAACAGATGCCTTGCATCATTCATAAATGAGCAGAGCCCAGAATAAATTGATGTTCCGCATCTTTATGGGTGGAGCCCAAACAAAAAAAATGGAAGAAATGCAATGCATTATTTAATGAAAGTGTTGAACATTTTCAACTGGACTTAGCCCAATTTTAGTCGTAAGTTCTCAAATTAAATTGACTGAGCATAGCTCTCTCTTAAATCAATTTATATACGGTTCGAGGGTACATCTCCGAATTCCTCTGACACACGTCGTTGTAATCATTCAACGTCGTCAGAGAGGTGACGGGTCCCGACGACCACACATCAAGACAGACTGCGGGGTCCTTAAACTCGTGGACCGAAACGTCCTTAAACTAATGTTGGACCGAAACGTCCTTAAACTAATAATGGACCGAAACGTCCTTAAACTAATGTTGGACCGAAACGTCCTTAAACTAATAATGGACCGAAACGTCTTTAAACTAATGATGGACCACTACGTCCCTAAACTGGCGATGGACCACCACGTCCCTAAACTGGAACACAGACCACCACGTCTCTAAACTGGAACATAGACCACCACGTTCCTAAACTGGCAATGGACCGCAATGTCCTTAAACTACCTATGGACCACTACGTCCCTAAACTGGAACAATAGAGCCTCCAAATGCTCTCTTGCCGGATCTAAACAGTCCCGTTTAAGTTGATCTTAGCCCCCAAACACGGCTAACGTATCCTTAAACATTCAAATGGACTATAAAACTCCAAATCAACTTTGGTTCAAGGGTACATCTCTGAACTCCTCTGACACCTATCGTTGTAATCCTTCAACGACGTCAGAGAGGTGATGAGTCCCGACGGCCATATATTACATGGATCACCACGTTTAGTCGATCTTATTCTAAAACAGGACTAACGTATCCTTAACGGACGTTTAAGTTGATCTTAGCCCCAAGCACGGCTAACGTATCCTTAAACTAAAAACACCAAACCTAAATCTAAGTAAATACGGATTTGGACCAATCCACGTCCTACGGGCGACGGCATTACTCGGTCTCCGTATACAATCCACGGGCAACCACAAACAAAACAAACACACACGACACGAAGTGAAATTCTGGAGAAGGAGAAAGTTGTTACCGTGATGCGGTAGCGTAATTAACTGCAGGGGCTTTCGCCTGCAGGGAAGAGCGTCCCCACAATCAAAAACCCCTCAAGCGAGAGGGAATCTGACGAAGTCTGCAACATCGGCCGCATCCGTCTAAACCTCCGATACACGGCGCCATAAATCAACTTGGCATCTTCGGAGAGGTGGACGGATAAAACCAAATAGCATCTGCCCCGAATCTCAGGTGTGACGTCCTAACGTCTCGGCCGCCATTCGGAAGGGAACAGATTCTGGCACGCCCGGTGGGACTTTTTCCTCTTTCCACTCCACACTTCTTGTGTCGTCCTCGCGAACCAATCGCGTTTTGTTAAATGGTTGCCTTCGGATTTCAAGTTGCTAAGATTTGGTCTTTTGTCTGGCGCAGAACTCAAGCATCCATGGATTCTAACTGCACCAACTGCGCGAAGTACCACTGCAACGGACGCTCCACCTCACCTAGAGGTGTAGCATATGGGCCCCAAGCGGCCTCTTTCCTCACTCTGCCAGTAGACCAGGTGACCCAAGCCACCACTGGCTTATTCTTCGGGACCATGATCCCACCGAAGAGCTTCTCTATGCAGATACCTGCACCGGAGGTGAACAAGAAGTCGGTCTTCTACCGACTCACTGCTACCACGACCCCTGTCAACGGATCGCCCGCTACCAAACCGACAGCCTCTGTTTTCACCAGGCAAGATCAGGACTCTAAACGGGCTGTCCCAAGGAAGGCAACGGCCGCTGTTCCAGAAGTTGTTAAGGAGGCTTCTCCCGCCAAAGAATCAGTCTTTTCAAGACTGATGATTCCTGCTCCTGCCCCTGCACGAAGATCTGTCTTTGACAGATTGGATATTACCCCGCAAGGAACAACCTCAGTCTTTAAGAGATTAACACCGGCGGCGCCTCATTCAGGCGGAGGGCAAAAAGAAGCTATCTCTATCTCTGAGCCAGTCCCAATGGCTCGTCGTGCTCGACGTCGCCATTGGCAACGAGTGAGGAAGGCAGGGGGCAACTCCCCCTCAGGGCTAACTCCACCGACTCCAGTGGTGGAAGTCAACACTGCTGTTCCAACTTGGAACAGCTTTGAATTGCTGAAGAGGGTACGGAAGAACTCTCCAACCGCTACACTGAAGAGATCTCCTCCACCTGCGGAGAGAGTTCCGGAAACGAAGCGAGAACGGCCCCCTCAACGGCTGTCCTCAACAATTTATAAAGTTTGGAGGAGGGTTCAAGACTCTGTGATCGACATGGATCACTCCCGTCAACGAAAGAAGATGAAGGTGCAGAAAGAAAAAGACCGCCCTATTAAACAGCAGGGGACAGCAGCTGTTAGGGTGCCCCCTTCAATAGTTCCTTCAATCTCAACGGCCCACAAAAGAAGGAGGCCAGAGAAAACCCCCGCGTCAGCGGCAAAAGTTAAAAATGGTGAACCTAAACACCCCAAGTCAGGGGGCATAACAGTTCATACGGTTTTCATGGCATCGGGAAAAGAAGACAGCCGTACGTCCACGGGTCATAGACCGCTTACACGGTCAGTGACCAAGGCTCAGGAGCAGCAACAGAAGCTCCAGGAGATGATGAACGCCATGGCTGCACTTACAGGGCCAAACGAAAACCCTGGAACCTCTTCAGAAAAACGTCAAGAACAAGAAACGGACGCCGAATTCCTTCGGCGCGTACTAGAGAAGAAAGATAAAGAAGCTGCGGAGCAGGCAGCCAACATAAAGAAAATGGCCCTCCTGTTCCAGGATATGGTGGGTATGATGATTCAACAAGATCCACCTGCTGGAGATCTCCCGATCATTCTTGAAGACGATAGTGGAGAGACATCAAATCCTCCACCGGCTTTATCCGCAGCTAAAGAGGATACCATATCAAAAGTTGATTTGGATGAATACATCGCCCAGCAAATACGGGTGCATCAGGCGACTGAAGCAGCCGGTCAGGTCGTGAAAACGGGGAGACCATATCCGAGTTGGTACGATCAAATCAAGTACCCGCCAGGTTATACGATTCCCAAGTTCCATGTCTACAAGGGGACGGGCAATCCTCACCAGCATGTTGCCCAGTTCAGGGCACTCTGCGGCAATACCGGTGGTGATGACAAGCTTTTACTTCGCCAGTTTGTTGGAAGTTTATCAGATACGGCGTTCGAGTGGTACTCTGAACTCCCGAACGACTCTGTCAAAACCTTCGCGGAGATGGAGCTGTTGTTTACTCAGCGTTTTGCAAGCGCCAGTGAACGCACCCCGATGACAGCACTGATTAACGCCAGGGTAAAGCCAGGCGAGACGTGGGTTCAGTACGCTATACGATGGCGGAATTTATGGTCGAAGTGCGAGCAGCGCATTGAAGAAGCTCCCGCAGTGGGTATGTTTGTGGGAACCCTCGATACACAAGCAACCATCTCGCAGTTTATGATGTTTTTCAAGCCGACTACCTTCCAAGCCTTGATCGACAAACTAGCACAGATGGATCAGATGGGCCATAAACCTCCTCTTCCAAGGCCGGACTCCCGAAATGACAAAGGGAAGCGAAAAGTGATCGTCGTCGCTAATGCTCAACAACAACCGAGCGACCCGAAGCCAGTGGCTCGTCAAAATAATATGCGCCCGTACGTACCCCTTGATGATAGGATGGGACGTCCTTATTCGTTTCCCCGTGATAAAACGAGGAGGTTATTCGAGCTGGCGTTGCGCAACAGACTCATAAATTTGCCGGATCCAAAACGTCCATTGCAACCAAGTGACATCAACGAGCCCAACTACTGTCCTTATCATCGAGTACTAGGCCATCTGATAGAAGATTGCTACGTTTTCAAGAATTGGCTTGAAAACCAATACCGACAGGGCAAGTTCGCATTATCTGATAAATGGAAGGTGAATCCCCCGCAGCCCCACACCTCTAAGGGGACAAATACGCCGGGGGCAACATGCTCCGTCATTGAAGAAGCTCCTTGGGAGGTCGTATTATCAGCCAAGACAAAGAGAATGGTAAACGATCTTCAGACATGTCCAGGAATCAAGTGGAAGAACCCGTTGGAACCGCAGGTCATTGAGGGGATGTTGAAGCTACGTCCAACTCCAAAGACCGATGATGGTGGTTCAAGCACTTGCAGCCAGCCGTCAAAATCTTCGAGAAAGAAGAAGAAGAAATCTAAGAAGCCCGTGAAGCCTGGCGACAAGCGCACGGACTTGCAAAAGCAAATTGACGCGCTGGATGAATACAACCAAAAGGCACGGACTCCCATTACGCTCCAAGAGTTCCTCAATCACGTCTTTCAAGAAGGAGATGAGGGAGAAAGTTCATCGGATGAATCCGAGGAATATGTGGCGAGCTGTCATATGATTTCCCATTCGATCGCGAACAATGAGGAGACTCCTGGCACTAAAATACTGGGGGCAGATACCGAATCAAAAATTCCGGAGCTATCAGTTGAAATGATTGACGCGTTCCTTAACGAAGCTCGATTGAAAAGTAAAGCTGATCGAGAACGCGAGACGGCTATATTTAAAAGGGCCAAGCGCCAGCGACTTGATGAAAGAGCTGAGATGGTCCCGCTGGAGCAAAATGCCTCCACCGCTGACAAAAGCCAATTCAAGATGAGGAAAAAGTTTGCTAAGGCCATATCAATGGGCATGAAGCTACCATCCTCCGAAGAAGAAATTTCTGGTGAAGCGAAAATGCACCCGTCTTATTGCTTATATCATCAGAAGGTTTCGCACCCAACTCAGGAGTGCAAAACTTTCGATAGATGGTGGCAAGGATACGTTGCTCATCGACAACGCTTTAAGTGGGAAAAGCGTAAAACTCTTCAAGAGCAAGGAAATACGACCGAAGGGCTTAAAAGAACTGCTGGCAATTGTCGCATGGTTAACACTGGCGGGTCACAAGTGCCTACATTCGGGAGCGATTCTGATGAAGAGCTGGAACTTGCCCCTCTCTTTAAGGAGTCCGCTTCGAGAAAAGAAGAAGAGCTGAAGGTCTGCGAAAATATCCGGTTGCGGAATCGGACGCTGCCTGAAAAGAACCTCGAACCCTTGAACAGAAAAGATAAAGGGAAAGAAAAGGTCTCTGAAGATATCGTCTTAGATGACCAAGTTCTGGAAGAGCTAAACGCCAACAACCCGCCAAAGAAGAATAAGGTGGATTACAACGTCTTAGCACATCTGAGAAAGCTTCCCTCACAGCTCAGCATTCTCGACGCCCTTTTGCTATCAAAGGAGGCGAGAGATTCGTTAATTAAGGCGCTCCAAGACCCAGAACAATTCCAAGCATGCATGGCCGAGGAAAAGATGAAGGATGAATTGGAGGAAGTACACACGGCCGATGTGACTTTTGGCGATGAAGACCTTCTACTTGGGACGTGCGAACACAATCGCCCTCTCTATGTCTCAGGATACTGCCACGATATTAAGATAGGCAAAATCCTGATCGATAATAGATCATCCGTTAATCTCCTCAACGTGCGGGTGTTAAAAGAAATCTGCATGAGCGTCCAGCACCTTGCTCGTGACAAAATCACCATCTCCGGGTTTGACTCCCAGTCGTCAAGAACTCTTGGGTCTGTGATACTGACGATACGCTTCGGGCTACTCGTCACGGACATTAGACACCAAGACATGCTACAACGCTTTGCTCGGCCAACCATGGTTACACGAATACAACATCATCCCTTCTACACAACATCAATGTATGAAGTATTTTAAGGATGGTTTCGAGTATACCATGACCGGAGAACTGAACCCGTTCTCTATGAACGAGGTCCGCAAATACGAAGATGCCAAATACTTCTTGCCAGATTTCGAAGACACGGAGAAGTGTCACAAGCCGGAGAACAAAGCTAACGCCACTATCCCTGTCTTCGGCAGTGATACCGAGGAGGAAGAGGAGATAGTGTATTCGGGTCTGCCCCAACACAACACGCCGGGACCTTCGGCTCTGTTCAGTCGATAAAACTGCACATTTGTAGTACATTTTTCCTACCATTTTTATATTAAAAAGGGACTTTATTATAATATATTATACATATGAGGGTTTATGTGTAAAAATATTATTTTCCATGTGTTAATATATTTAATTATCATTTGGTAGGAAAATGTATGCAAATAATATTATTGGTCTAATCCTAGTAGAACAAAGTCTACTAAAATCTTATTTGAGTTGTTGTGCAGAATATTTCCAAGTTGTTATGAAGGATTTAACAAACAAATCAATTTGTTGAAGAAAATTTGCCAAGTTAAGAAGCAAACTTGGAGACCAAGTCTGGAAGCAACCGAGAGAATATTTCTGAAATATGAAGATGCCTAGGATTGCCAAATGTCACCAGATGAAAGCACAAGAAAAATAATCAATTGATCTTGTCCCTTGAGCGCGGATCCGCGGCCAAACCCACCCTGGGGCCGCGGATCCGCCGCAATCTTATGGAATTGGAGTGCAGGATTTTGGGGCATTATTCTCTGCTGAATTTTACCAAGTTTTCAACAATAAGATTCTGGGTTTTCACTATAAAAAGGCACCGAGAGCCTCTTGGAAAAGTTATCAAGCCGAAGAGATCACGAAGTCCAAGACGGCTCACGCATCCAGGCTGATCATCAACTGTTCATCTACCTCCTTAGAAGAGATCGAGAAGCAAACTAGGTTTTTGTAATCATTTTCTAAGGAATCAAAGTGTACTTGATCTTGTTGATTAATAAAGGTAGTTCTTTTTCTTATTCTATTTCTTCGTAGTTTAATTATGCATTCTCTCTCCATCTCTTTTTCTCCCAACATGCGCGAGTAATTCTCCGCTTGTTAGGGTTCGTAGGATTATGGTAGGCTAATGGATGATGAAGATAATTAAACCCTTTTTAAGTCCTATAAAGTTTAGGAACTTTATCAAAAGAATCATTAACATCCTAATCGGGCGCGCTAGCAATTCTTTGCTAGTTCCGACCGCGATTAGAGATTAGATTAATGATTGTTTTGGTAAAGGCTAGATAATGAACGGAGTTCCGTGTCGAGATAAGGGTTAAGAGTGGGATTCCTTTTCCCTCCAGAAACCCTAATCTACACGCATCACCGTCGTTCTAGTTCTAAATCTATTAATGGATAAAAAGGGTAACTTTTAATTAATCATCCATAACTACTAAATCCTAACGAACCCTACAAGCCCTATTATTATATTATTTAAATCTCTAAAATAATCTAGATCTATATTTAACATTCTTGTTTAAAGTAGATCTAGAAACTTTTCACAAAATTCTTTATTCCTCCTCTCTTTCTCAACACATCTAAAGTAAGAATAAAAGGTTCCACGTTTCCCAGAGGACGACCCGTACTCATCTCGGTCTAGCTACGCGCGACACCGTTCTGATTGCGGTTAACTAAAAACACACTTTTCGTATCAATCAAATGGCGCCGTTGCCGGGGAAACGTGCGTAATTTTTTATTTTGACTATTTATGTTGAATTCTTAGACGAGTCATATCATTATTAAAACAAAACTGCAAATTATATATTTAATGATTATTGTGTGAATTTTTGCGAGGAAATCTGGAGTCACGGACTTGAGGAAACAGGAGATCTAGGGTTCACACTTCTCTGGTAAGATTCTAACTCCCTTCTCTCTCCTCTAAAATCCAATAAAATATCTTTTCTGCAGGATTCTTTGCAAAATATCGCCGCTCAAAAATCTTTTTGCAAAGTTTTGTTTTTCGGTTTGCTTTTGCATATTTTAATACGGATCTTTAAGGGGCAAAGACCAAATCAAGATTAGGTGGGGATTTCATCATCCTTCCTAAGCCCCACAAATCACAAACCGAGCATATAGAACAACCCTTCATTAATTTAAAAAATATCTAGACCAGACTCTAAGGACTGTCGAGCTCAATAGGAAAAAGACTAGTATAGGCATCGGCCGTTTATCTTAACTGACATTGCGGTGTCTAGGCTAGTGGTTTTTAATTAGGCCCACTGTAGTGGTGGTTCCTTCCCACTTACCTGGCCGTACTTGTCCGTGAAGAGGCGGTTTGAGGTCCTATTTCTAGCCTTAGTTAGGAGCTGTCTAGAGACTGGACCTAGGTAACCATAGTTCTAGGGTTGTGCATTTTTTTTGTGATTTGTCTAAATCCGTCATTTTTCAAAACAAACCAATTACTTTCTCTCCTTTTTACCCCTTCCCCCTTCTTCTCTTCTTATAATGGGTGACCTAAACAGAAGAACACTTGCCGAGCTTCGCTGTCCACAACCAGATATCTCTTGTTTTCGAAATCCCTTCGGTATACCGTCCGGCTCTTCCATGTCCTTAAGATATCATATAGAACAAGCAGGAAGAAACGGTTGGCCACCTCAGTCTAGGTCTTATGAACCGTATCCTAATCCTACACCTGTTTCAGTTCATACCCAGAGTGAGGAAGCCCCTAGACGAATGTCCATTGCTGAGCACATAGCTAGGTCTAGAGGCCAAAGTTTCAACCCGAACCAATATCAACCATCACCACCACTGTCCGAAGAAGAGTTTGATATGCGGTTTGTATATAGCCAACCAACCAACCCATATCAATATTCTTCTTATCATAATATTGATCCTACTCCTACCCAAGTTCAGCAACCATTCTATTCCTATCAATCCAATCCGACTTTTCCACCTACTCTAGACAGTCATTCTAATCAGTCATTTGGGAGTTTTAATTATCCACAGGAATTTCAATCTTATACTGAAACCCCTTATCAGCCCAAGACTAGTCTGGAGCAGACATTAGAAAAATTTATGGAAATATCGAACCAAATTATGAAGGATTTGGGTAAAAAGACAGAACTGTATCTCCAAACTGAAATCCACAACTCCAGTTTCATAGATTCATCAAGTACACCAAATAGAATGACTGATAAGTTGTGTGACTTTGTAGTGTTTGATTTACCCAACTGTGAAGGGTCCCTTTCAAGTGAAACCATACCCAACCCTTGTGATCTCTACACCTCCACTCTTGAACCAAAACTGATTGAAAACCATACTTTTGATGAGGAGTTTGAGAATTTTAACCTTCACTTGAATGAGGTGATTGACGTTGGGGATATTTTGATTGATGAACCCGAAATTTTGGATGATTTTGTCCTACCAATTCATCAAATCCTTTCACTTCCTTGTGGTCATCATCTTGAGCCCTTAATTCTTCCCGAACCCCAAATATGTCTTGAAGTTGATGATAATGGTATACCCGAAGATCAGACCGAAATACAACCTCCATCTTCCACATCTGGTTCAGCAACACTCGACACACCAATTTGTTTACCCATTTCACCTTCTACTTTCTCCGGTTCTTCTTCTGTTCCTATAGTTTCAGTGAGTTTTGATAAATCACAATCTGTTAATTCAAGTTCAATAATACCAGAAATTCAACTTGATTTGGATATTTTTGAAAAAGAGGTAGATGAGTTTTTTGAGTCCTCTATCTCAGTGATTTTTTATGAATCAAGTAGAATAAATTCTGGCATAAAACTCTTTGACAGCAAAATATTCAATCACACTATTGATAAAAGTTTTGAAGAACTTTTTGCTGACGAACTTGAATTTTTAAACAATACGGATTTTGTGATTGATCAATCTCCACCTATAGAGGTTGAACCGTCACCATTCCTTCTTCCTAATCATTCACATTCATCCTCATTCTTTCTTTTCTCTAATTTCAAACCCATTCCAAACCATCTCTTATCCCTTCCCCACTTTTTCTTGAGTCGATACAACACATTCTTCCACCAACCTATACGATATACTGATAAAATCTTTGAATGGTTGGTGTTAACTTTTGGTCTTTGTAAAGTCTTACTTTGACCAAATGACTCACCCCCTCTTAAAATGCTTCGTATTGTCTAACTCATGTTTGAGGGGGGGTATATTTTTGGCTCTTGATCATAACTTTTGTCCTCAAATTTGTGAGCCAAAAATAAGTTTGGGGGAGCATTTTCACTTTCATATATTCTTGCCCCCATTAATAATTTCCTCCCAAGTCTACAGGTTTTTGAGCTTAACGGATGACATCAGTGAGGACACTGCTGTAAACAGGTTTGGGGGAGGTTTGTGCTTATTTACACATCAATTTGCATCATATTTTGCATAAGCACAACATTTTCAAAAATTAAAAAAAAAATTCTTTTATAACAAAAGAGTAGAAAATGAAAAATTACATCCAAAAGATACGAATAGTTTAAGAAAACCAAGCAAATTAGAAGTTTCTTAAACGAACTTGTAATAAGTAGTTATGAGTTGTTGTCCCAAGGGTTAGTAAGATGAAGGAAGTCACTAATCTGAGGATAAAAATAAGTCTGAAAAATAGTTTCTATTCTGGAAGCCGAACATTTGAATGTTGATACCCTACTATATGCACATACACACGTCTTGAAACTCGGGATAGTAGAGGATACCTTGAAATGCTCTTGTCTAAAAGCCAAAGTATGAAGGAAGTATAAAAATGGTGAAAAGAAAAAAAATGAACACTGGTTTTGTATCGCCAAGGCAGCAATAAAAAAATATAGCGAGGGTGCCTCTTCACCTAGTGCCCTAAGGCCAACTGGTCTGGGAGTCACTGCTAAGCCTTAGGTGGTGCAAGACGAGGAAAATATTATCACCAAATCTGCAAGCACATGAGTAATCGGTCGGTTAGTACCTCAAGAAGTATTAACGGTCGCATGAAAATGTGTAAGCAATTCTAAGTATTCATCAAAGTAAAAAGTACTAAGGTAGATGGACAAGAGTATGATAGCTTGAATTGAATTCTCTGAGTGTAGGGATGTTCTTTACACACACGTGGGGTTATATGATCAATGTTTGGACAAAAGGTAGGAATGAAGAATAAAGACGATGTTTTATTGAGGGATATTGTGATTTCTAACATCTTTTCATGACTATTAAGATAGGGCTCATGACAACTGAAAAGCTGGCATAGTTGGAAACTCTTCTTTTCAAAGTATTTCTTTTATGGTTCTTGTCTTTATATGTAAATTTCACCATCTTTCTTTTATTATAGGATTTTGTGGGTGTAATCCGCTGAAAACCCTCAGGAGACAACACTCCTCCTACTAGGGACACCTAGAGATTTAACGGCTTGTTGCACGTGCTCAGTGCAATCGTGTCTGCCTACGAAAGTGTGCTTAGTTTTCTCCTTTCTTTTTTCTCCTTTCTTTTTTCTCCTCTTAAATAAACTAGTTTGCTCGGGACGATCAAAGATAAGTTTGGGGGTATTTGTTCAGTCGATAAAACTGCACATTTGTAGTACATTTTTCCTACCATTTTTATATTAAAAAGGGACTTTATTATAATATATTATACATATGAGGGTTTATGTGTAAAAACATTATTTTCCATGTGTTAATATATTTAATTATCATTTGGTAGGAAAATGTATGCAAATAATATTATTGGTCTAATCCTAGTAGAACAAAGTCTACTAAAATCTTATTTGAGTTGTTGTGCAGAATATTTCCAAGTTGTTATGAAGGATTTAACAAACAAATCAATTTGTTGAAGAAAACTTGCCAAGTTAAGAAGCAAACTTGGAGACCAAGTCTGGAAGCAACCGAGAGAATATTTCTGAAATATGAAGATGCCTAGGATTACCAAATGTCACCAGATGAAAGCACAAGAAAAATAATCAATTGATCTTGTCCCTTGAGCGCGGATCCGCGGCCAAACCCACCCTGGGGCCGCGGATCCGCCGCAATCTTATGGAATTGGAGTGCAGGATTTTGGGGCATTATTCTCTGCTGAATTTTACCAAGTTTTCAACAATAAGATTCTGGGTTTTCACTATAAAAAGGCACCGAGAGCCTCTTGGAAAAGTTATCAAGCCGAAGAGATCACGAAGTCCAAGACGGCTCACGCATCCAGGCTGATCTTCAACTGTTCATCTACCTCCTTAGAAGAGATCGAGAAGCAAACTAGGTTTTTGTAATCATTTTCTAAGGAATCAAAGTGTACTTGATCTTGTTGATTAATAAAGGTAGTTCTTTTTCTTATTCTATTTCTTCGTAGTTTAATTATGCATTCTCTCTCCATCTCTTTTTCTCCCAACATGCGCGAGTAATTCTCCGCTTGTTAGGGTTCGTAGGATTATGGTAGGCTAATGGATGATGAAGATAATTAAACCCTTTTTAAGTCCTATAAAGTTTAGGAACTTTATCAAAAGAATCATTAACATCCTAATCGGGCGCGCTAGCAATTCTTTGCTAGTTTCGACCGCGATTAGAGATTAGATTAATGATTGTTTTGGTAAAGGCTAGATAATGAACGGAGTTCCGTGTCGAGATAAGGGTTAAGAGTGGGATTCCTTTTCCCTCCAGAAACCCTAATCTACACGCATCACTGTCGTTCTAGTTCTAAATCTATTAATGGATAAAAAGGGTAACTTTTAATTAATCATCCATAACTACTAAAACCTAACGAACCCTACAAGCCCTATTATTATATTATTTAAATCTCTAAAATAATCTAGATCTATATTTAACATTCTTGTTTAAAGTAGATCTAGAAACTTTTCACAAAATTCTTTATTCCTCCTCTCTTTCTCAACACATCTAAAGTAAGAATAAAAGGTTCCACGTTTCCCAGTGGACGACCCGTACTCATCTCGGTCTAGCTACGCGCGACACCGTTCTGATTGCGGTTAACTAAAAACACACTTTTCGTATCAATCAGGCTCCTACATTGATCTTTGGCAGCGACTCGGAAGATGAGATCCGTGTTGTATTCTTTGCTCGACCTTCCATACGAACGTCCGCCGACGAAGAACAAAGTCTACAAGTCGCCATAGTGCTGCTTAAACACCATAAAGAACTGGATGCACTTAATATCTACAGTATAGAAGAGTTGCGGACATTCTATATCCCTCCCAGGCGAGAAAGCGAGAAAGCAATTTTGTTCTACCGCTCTGAAGAAACCAAGGCGAAAAAAGAAATCTGGCATGGCGCGGATCCTACGCTCGATAGGCTTCAGCCTATCCGTCTTCCCAGATATTATACAGAGGGTTTGAAAAAGCTGCTGAAACGCCATGAGATATCCTTCAAACAAACCGTTAGAAAGGACAAATTCTATGACAGGGTCTGGAATGTCCCCGGGACTCAACGCAAACTGCCTAACGGGAGAATGGAAACAAAAGGGCTTGGATACATCCGGTCAAAGAAACGAGAGCTATTAAACAGCTGTTACGTCATGTATGACCTTGATGAAGAAGCGGATGCTCAATGGGAGGACGTTAATCCTGAGACAGTGAAAGTTCCAAATGCAAAATAACCCAGTCCGTCATTCGAAGAACAAATGGACAAACTTATAAGGGAAGCGGGTCAAAAAATCCGAGACGACCGTAACCGAGAAATGGTTATCTACGAGAAAGCCAGAACACAACGCCTTCTCCAACAAGCCGTAAAAGATGAAAAGGCTGCTCCCTGTCAACCTGTTATAAAGAAGGCTCGGCGCAAAAGCAGAAATAAGTCGAAAGGCCAAAAAGGCGCTCAACAACAACAAAGCAGGGCTAAGAAGCCACGCAAACGGGAGTTGAGCGTTATTGATCTATCCCTTATGAAGAAAATGGGTCGAGCGTACTCGTTTCCCTGGGACAAGACGAAGAAGATACTTGACCTTGCTCTAAAATATCAGATGCTTACACTGCCGGAGTCTAAGCACCCCGAACGAGCGGGCGAAGTCTCACACCCGGACTATTGCTCTTACCATCGAGTAATAGGGCACCCTCTCGAGGACTGCTTCGCCTTCAAGAATTGGGTCGAAGATCAGTATCAGCTTGGCAAGTTTGCTCTGTCCGACAACTGGAAGGTAACGCCGCCACGAAAGCACGAGCCCAAGGCCACGAAAGAAGAACCAGTTCCACATTGGGATTGGAAGCGAATTCGCACCTGTCATATGATTACAATATTAAAAGAAGAGCCCGAAGACACAGATGAGCTCCCTTGGTGCTTCGAAAACAGCAGCGACGAGATAATCTCAGAATTCCCACCAGCGCCAAAAGAACTGGAAGATGGAATCCATACCACTGCAGATAACCTCAAGAAGATTGAATTGGGGACGGCAAACGATCCACGACCGACATTCATCAGCAAGCTACTATCTGAAGAAAGGGTAGCTGCGTTAAAGGATGTGCTTCTGCAGCATAGAGATTGCTTCGCGTGGAACTATTCCGAAATGCCGGGACTAGATCCAGAAATGGCTGTACACAAATTGGCGATATCCCCGGACATCAAGCCAGTCAAACAAGCGCCGAGGAGAATGCGACTCGAGCTTGAAATGAGTATCAACGCCGAGGTCAAGAAGCTGATCGACTCCGGTTTTATCCAAGAGGTCCAATATCCTGAATGGATATCTAACATCGTTCCAGTGATGAAGAAAAATGGGAAATAAAGCTTGCCCGAAGGATGATTTCCCAGTGCCAGTCACTGAATTAATGATAGACAATACATCCACTCATGAGATTTTCTCCTTCATGGACGGCTCATCAGGATATAATCAAATAAAAATGCATCCCGAAGACCAGAAGCACACCGCATTCAGGACCCCTCTAGGTATATTTTGTTATAAAGTAATGCCCTTCGTTTAAAGAATGCCGGTGCCACTTATCAAAGGGCCATGACGAAGATCTTCGATGACCTTATACACGAAATCGTCGAATGCTATATCGACGACCTCGTTGTTAAAAGCAAATCATATGAGGAATATCTCGAGCATCTGAAGACCGTATTTCAACGCCTTCGGCAATACAACTTAAAGATGAACCCGCTCAAGTGTGCATTCGGAGTTTCCTCAGGCAAATTTCTGGGATTCATTGTTCGACACCGAGGTATTGAAATAGATCCGTCAAAGATCAAAGCGATCATGGAAATGCCTCCGCCAAGAACTCTCAAACAGTTGCGATCTCTCCAAGGGAAGCTCGCATACATACGGCGATTTATAGCCAATCTTTCAGGCAAGTGACGTCCTTACAGTCAACTGATGAAGAAGAGGACCCCGTTCGTCTGGGACCAAAAATGCCAAAGCGCACTGGACGAGATCAAGCAGTACCTGCAGAACCCTCCAGTATTGGCTGCTCCAGTTAAGAGAAAGCCTCTCATTCTCTACACAACCGCCCTCGAAGGTTCCTTAGGCGCATTATGGGCACAAGAGAACGATCAAGGGAAAGAAAGAGCGCTCAACTACTTAAGTCGAGTTCTACTAGGAGCAGAAAGCAACTACTCCCCCATTGAAAAACACTGCCTAGCGTTGATCTTCGCGATAACAAAGCTCAGGCACTATGCGTTGGCGCATGAGGACCGTCTCATTTCAAAGGTGGACCCCCTTAAATACTTGATGTCAAAGGCCATACTGACGGGACGACTCGCTAAATGGGCCCTGCTCTTGATGGAGTTTTCGATAACGTATCAACCTCCCAAGGCAGTGAAAGGCCAGGCCATCGCCGACTTCCTCGCTGAACATCTGATACCCGCCGATTCTCCTCTGAATTGCGATCTTCTAGACGAACATACGTTTGATGCGATCGACGGTGATTATATCCGATAGGAGCTTTATTTCGACGGAGCATCTTCCGTAAAGAAGCGCAAACAAAGTACCCCTATAATTAAATCAGGGGTAGGATTCATCTTTATAACTCCACAAGGAGGGATAATGCGCTACGCGTTCTCCCTAACAGAGCCGAGGACAAATAACGAAGCCGAATATGAAGCTCTGATAGCAGGCCTTGAAATCGCCATTGACATGGGAATTGAAAACCTCCTCATGTACGGGGATTCTCAACTGGTCGTTAGTCAAGTAAACGGCGACTACCAAACGTGCAAGCCAGAACTGGTGAAGTACGGCGAAAAAGTGCAACAACTGTTGACCCGAATTCCCTCCTATACTTTGGAGAACATACCATGCGCGGAAAATAGCAAAGCAGACGCGTTGGCCAAACTTGCTAAAGAACTGGCTGACGAGAACATCGACGACGTTAGGATCATGGTACAAAGCCGTCGAGTGTTTACCCCAGCAGAAATATCTCCGGAATCGTCCGAAGAAAAGGAAACGACTGGGCGAATGGCTCTGCAAATAAAAGACACGGAAAAGGCCGAGGATTGGAGGGAAGTCTTTATAGACTACTTTAAGTCCCACCGATTGCCCGAAGAAGCGTCCACAAGACATCAGCTCATGAAACGAGCTCTATCTTTCGCCTTCGTCAATGATACCATGTACAAGAGGTCATTTGATTCTCTGTGGCTGAGATGCTTAGGACCTGACGAAGCGAAAAGGTTTGTCCAGCAAGTTCATGACGGACTCTGCGGTACTCACCAAACAGGCCCAAAGATGAAGTTGAAGATCAAACGAATGGACTACTACTGGTCCACGATGATTCAAGATTGCCTCGAATATGCGAAGCAATGCCACTCATGCCAAATTCATGGGGACTTCATCCATCAGCATCCAAATCCACTACATCCAATGGTGGCTAGCTGGCCGTTCGAAATGTGGGGAACTGATATAGTCGGCCCCATTAAACCAGCATCGTCTAGGGGACATCGTTTCATCCTAGCGACGACTGATTACTTCTCCAAATAGACAGAACCAGTACCGTTAAGAGAAGTTAAGACGGAGAATATCCTCCACTTCTTCAAGACGCACGTCATATATCGGTTTGGAACTCCGCGACGGATCATCTCCGATAACGGGCCAGCTTACAGAAGCCACAAGATCAGTCACTTCGCGCAACAACACAATATAGACTGGAGATATTCCTCGGTTTATAATCCGCAAGCTAATGGTCTAGCTGAGGCCTTCAACAAGACCTTGACAAAGATCATGAAGAAAACGGTGTCCCGAAATAAGAAGGACTGGCACGAGAGACTGCAAGAAGCACTCTGGGCATATCGAACTACGTTCAAGACAGCCACTAACACAACGCCATATGCGTTGGTATTCGGTACAGAAGCAGTACTCTCCCTTGAGATAGAGTTACCCTCTCTACGAGTGGCAGTCCACTACGAGCTGACGGACGAAGAAAATGCTCACTTTCGGCTAGAGGAGCTTGATGCCCTTGATGAAACCCGGCTCATAGCGCAACAAAATCTGGAAGCCTATAAAGAAAAGATGACGCGCTCATATGAAAGATTGGCCCGGCCGAGGACATTCCGCTAAGGCGAACTCGTGCTAGTGGTCAAAAGACCTATGATCCCCAATCGCGCCAAGCGGGGAAAATTCGAGCCGAACTATGAAGGCCCGTATATCATAGACAAAGTCTACCAGGGTGGAGCCTATCTACTCATGGATATGCACGGTAAAAGGCCTTTCAGGCCGATAAACGGTCGCTTCCTAAAGAGATACTACCCTTAATGAGCCACAGCCTAGGTCAATGGTAGATGGCGACGACTATGTCCGCTCGCTATCTTCCTAAGCTCAAACTCTATCAGCAGTAGCCAGCCTCTCAACACCGGACCGAAATGTCCTTAAACTAATAGTGGACCGAAACGTCCTTAAACTAATACCGCAGCATCCTTAGGCTGACGAGATGAATAAATAAAGAAAAAATATAATAAATAAAAACGGTATGTCCATAAACAAAAAGGGCACGGATGAAAACCCGAAAGGGCCCCGTGAGTAAAAACAGCAGGGCAACCGGCGAGTGTTCGTGAAAATCCGAAAGGGCGCGACCTCGTAAAAAAAAAGAAAAAGAAAATAAAAAGAATAAAAAAAACAGTATGTCCATAAGCAAAAAGGGCACGGATGAAAACCCGAAAGGGCTCCGTGAGTAAAAACAGCAGGGTAACCGGCGAGTGTTCGTGAAAACCCGAAAGGGCGCGACCTCGTAAAAAAAAGAGAAAAAGAAAATAAAAAGAATAAAAAAAATGGTATGTCCATAAGCAAAAAGGGCACGGATGAAAACCCGAAAGGGCTCCGTGAGTAAAAACAGCAGGGCTACCGGCGAGTGTACGTGAAAAACCCGAAAGGGCGCGACCTCGTAAAAAAAAGAGAAAAAGAAAATAAAAAGAATTAAAAAAAAATGGTATGTCCATAAGCAAAATGGGCACGGATGAAAACCCGAAAGGGTTCCGTGAGTAAAAACAGCAGGGCTACCGGCGAGTGTTTGTGAAAACCTGAAAAGGCGCAACCTCGTTAAAGGACACTTATAGGGTCCTCTCGACCTTATAAGGAGAAACCACCTGCGTGAGATCCTTACGACTCACAAAGGTGAAACACACTTAGGAATCCCCACGATTCCTAAATAGAAAATGAAAGGTTCCTAGGCACACAACAGAGGTCTCACGAGGCATCGAACATGCCAATTTAAAATTTTATGGGAGCCGAGAAACCCTAACACGGATCGTAGACTAGATGTTTAAGCGAAATATAAATCTAAGTTAACAACTTAACTAAAGTTCGGAAGTTACGACCTTTGTAGATCCGGATATCCACTTCCTTAGCTCCACGTAGTCGTCCTCTCGCTGTCCTTTTCGAATCCTAGACTCATTCGTCGGCTTCATCGGGAAAACGAGCGGAATAGGTCGTCGGCTTCGTGCCGAAGATGATCTACGTCAGGGTTGCACAAGTTCAAGCTCCAACTTCACCAAGTTGTGAAACTTGTGAAGAAAACACCCAAAACAACTTGGCAAGAGGTAGAGGGTGAAGAAATAGGAGGTGGGTTCACTTTAGAATTGGATTTCTCACTTTGGATCTCAAGTTGCCATTGATGGCATCATAGTTTCTTTCTTGAAGATAAAGAAGAAGAAGAAGCTAGTTTATGATAAGTTGTTTTTAAAATGAAAAGAAAAACCAAACTTATCATAATGTGAACCATAGTTAAGTGTAGAGAATTGACTAAGGTTAGAAAAATGGTTAGGGTTTAGTGTGAAGACAAAATGGTCACAAAGTCAAAACTTCATGAAGCTTCAACAATGTTCAAGAATGAAAGCAACCATTTTGTATTCTTATCCCATCCTTTTTTTTCAAAAATGAATAAATAAAAGAATGGATAAATAAAAACCCTAATCACTTTCTTAACCTAGGTTTAATTCTATACACTTAACCAAATGAGCAAGCATCATCAAACATGATATTAACATGTGCACAAAAGTATATCACATATACAATTTGCACATCAAGTGAGAAAATCCATTTAAAGTGAACCAATACTAGTTAATGCAAAGTAATATATCAAATATATAATTATACATTAAATCATTAAATCAACACTTGATTTAATGATCCGGTCATATCGCATATAACCGACTAGTATCCAATGTATCGGTTTATCGAATCAATCCTTGATTCGATATCTAGGTTATATCGAATACAACCAATCGATACATCCATTGCGAGAATGAAATACGGTATCACATACACGCATTATTCTCGGTCCCGCACATATCTCATATGCGCTCCTATTTCGTTTCGCTTGAACCAGGAAACCTCTGTGTAGGACTCTAAAGACTCGTCAATACGCCGGTAGCAGATGATGATCATATCAAGCACCCACAAGCCGCAAGCGGTCTGCTAAACGTAACGGCCACCCGGGTATTGAGCGATCAGAAGATCGACGAGCTAGCCCGCTCATACTCCTGTGAATCCAACCAGTAACACTTACCGTACAGTCCGGTCTGTTCGTCTGATACGTCGCATATCAAGTCTAGGGGTGGTAAACGTCAGACCCCAATAACCGATAAGTCATGCCGATGTGAGGCTCATAACGGGTCGAGAAACTACTGGTAACACTTACCAGCAAATCTCTGATCAGCCCTGGCCAGGGACTTCCCTGTTACGGTCAATCGAGCACAGCGCAACATCAACCCCTAATACCGGGAGAGACGAAACCCCTCCTATCGCTCATTGCCTCCATGTGACTCGGGACTGTACCCAAAGACCACCATTTTGCACGCCCTCATGGACGTGGTAAGGTGGAGATCAAAGCACAGTGGGAATCACACAAGACTTTATGACGATCTCGGGTCTACAGACTAACCTGTACAAGTGTCACCTGAGAACTGCCATCTGACGTGAGGTATAATACCATCTGGGAGTTCTCGGCGAGTCCGTCCAGTGTACCCAGTCTCCACTGAGCACCCGTACACCATCTCTGATGTCAAACACCAATGGATATGGGATCATCCATCGCCCATCTCATGGGTCGAGAAGCGTATACGCTAGTCTACTCTGGTATATCGATGCCCCGTCTCGATACACCCACGACTAGGGACTTTGAAGGATGTACTTATGGACTACCATGTCCCCACTAGTATGATCTGCATCATAGTCCAGGTAGTCAAGTACACATCCTAAGGGCTTTACCAACATATAACCATAAGACAGTTTAAAGAGACTAGTATACATGTTAAGATAAAGAGTAACCAGATAGCATACTATCATATCGAGCAAGAAAGTCATCTCTATATATGTCCAAGCATCCAATATAATATACATCATCTGTACAATACTGGCCTCTAGGGCATACATACAACTAACAATCTCCCACTTGCACTAGGGCCAGCTGCTGTAGTATCGCATACCGAGCATCCCGAAGAGTCTCTCAAACTGCATCTGGGGAATGGCCTTCGTGAGTGGATCCGACGTGTTGTTCTTCGTGCCAACCCTCCTGACCTCGATCTCCCGGTGATCAACTATCTCTCGGATCAGGTGATACCGCCTCAGAATATGCCTGGACCGCTGATGGGACCTGGGTTCCTTGGCCAAAGCCACCGCTCCATTGTTATCGCAATACAAAGGTATTGGATGCTCAATGGATGGAACCACTCCAAGTTCAGTAATGAACTTCTTGATCCAGACAGCCTCTTTGGCAGCGATGTATTCAGCCTCCATTGTCGAGTCTGCCACGGTTTCCTGCTTGGAACTCTTCCAGCTAACCGCCCCTCCGTAAAAGGTAAAGACAAAGCCCGACTGCGACTTAGAGTCATCCTTATCACTCTGGAAGCTCGAATCGGTAAAGGACTCCACATGGAGCTCTCCGTTACCATACACCAAGAACATATCTTTAGTCCTTCGCAAGTACTTGAGAATGCTCTTCACAGCTGTCCAGTGACTCTCTCCAGGATCATCTTGATACCTGCTCACTACACTTAGTGAGTATGCTACATCGGGTCTGGTACATAGCATCGCATACATGATAGAGCCTACTGCCGAAGCATAGGGTATCCCTTGCATGCGAGCTCTCTCCAAATCAGTCTTGGGAGACATCTCTTTGGAGAGAGTGACTCCAGAGATCGTGGGCAAGTTCCCACGCTTGGACTCTTCCATACTAAACCTCTTTAGTATGGTGTCAATGTACCTGGATTGGGACAATCCCATGGATCTATCTCTATAGATCCTAATTCCCAATATGCAGGAGGCATCACCAAGATCTTTCATTGAGAATCTTTGTGATAAGAAGATCTTGACCGATTGCAGCATAGGAATATCATTTCCTATCAAGAGTATGTCGTCCACGTACAATACGAGGAAGACAACCTTACTCTCTGCCACCTTCTTATAGATACAAGGTTCATCTGGATTTTTGACGAAATCAAACTCTTTGATAACGACGTCAAAGCAGATGTTCCAACTCCGCGATGCTTGCTTTAATCCATAAATGGATTTAAGCAGCTTGCATACCTTTCCGCTGCTTCCACTGTCTACGAAGCCCTCTGGCTGAGTCATGTACACGCACTCTTCTAAATCACCGTTTAGAAAGGCGATCTTAACATCCATTTGCCAGATTTCGTAATCATGATATGCAGCGATGGCAAGCATGATCCGGATGGATTTAAGCATAGCCACTGGAGAAAAGGTCTCATCATAGTCCACACCTGGTCTTTGACGAAAACCTTTTGCTACAAGTCTAGCTTTGAAAGTCTCTACTTTCCCATCTACACCAAGTTTCTTCTTAAAGATCCACTTGCTCCCAATGGGTTTTACCCCTTCAGGAGCAACGTCCAAAGTCCATACTTTGTTGGTGTACATGGATTCCATCTCGGACCGCATAGCATCCAGCCATTTTACTGAGTCCCCACTCGTGATGGCCTGCTCGAAGCTAGTTGGGTCATCATCCTCCATGATGCAATCCTCGCTCCCACCGTCCATGAGAAAACCGTAGTATCTCTCAGGTTGGCGAGGAACCCTACTAGATCGGCGGAGTGGCTGGGGTTCATCGGGAACTACGGAATCCTCTGGTTCCACCAGATCTTCTGTTGTAGCTTCTGCAGCTGGAACCTCTTCCAGTTCTACCTCATGACCACTAATCTCTTTTTCAAGAAATTCCTTTTCTAAAAAGGTGGCATGCCGAGAAACAAACACTCTTTGTTCCTCAGGGTGGTAGAAGAATACCCTCGCGAATGTTTGGGATATCCAATAAACTTACACAGAATGGACCTTGCCGCGAGTTTGTCCGGATTTTGCGTTTTTACATAGGCCGGACAACCCCATATCTTAACATAATTAAGACATGGTCTCTTTCCTTTCCATATCTCATATGGAGTGGTCGGCACGGTTTTGGTGGGAACCATACTCAATAGGTCTGCAGCTGTTTCCAGTGCATATCCCCAGAAGGAAATAGGTAACTCAGCTGTGCTCATCATAGAGCGCACCATATCTAATAGGGTGTGGTTCCTCCGTTCTGATACACCGTTGTGCTGTGGTGTATATGGAGGAGTCAGCTGAGAGAGAATCCCATTCTCTTTTAGGAAGTCCAGGAATTCATTGCTTAAGTATTCTCCTCCTCGATCAGATCGTAGGATTTTAATACTTTTTCCGGTTTGGTTCTCAACTTCTTGTTTATATTCTCTAAATTTCTCAAAAGCTTCTGATTTGTGTTTCATCAGGAACACATATCCGAATCTAGAGAGATCGTCAGTGAATGTAATGAAGTATGAAGAACCATCCCTGGTATGTGTAGACATGGGACCGCATACATCACTATGTATAAGTCCCAAGAGTTCGGTAACTCTTTCTCCGTGTCCCGTAAACGGAGTTTTGGTCATCTTGCCCTTGAGACATGACTGGCAAGTGTCATAAGATGAAAATTCAAACGGATTTAAATATCCATCTTTATGCAACTTAGCTAGTCGTGTCGCATTGATGTGGCCCAGTCTACAATGCCGCAAGAAGGATTCGTTGAGTTCAGAACTCTTCCTCTTGTGTGTGTTTGTTATGCTCAGAACTGTTGATTGATTTAGAACATAAATGCCATTGCATAACGTGCCTGATCCAACCAACTTTTGGTTACGGAAAATGTTCATAACATTGTCCAGTAATACAAAATTATATCCCTCTTTACTCAACAAAGAAACCGATATAATGTTGCATATCAGGTTCGGCATGTAATAGCATTCGTTCAGAACCAATGTATTACCGGTTGGTAATACAAGGTGATATTCTTCGACAGTCTTAGCTGCAACAATTGCACCATTTCCAACTCTAATGTCTTTATCACCTTCTCCAAGTTCTCTTCCTTTTCTAAGCCCATGTAACTGATTACATATATGGGATCCTGACCCGGTATCTAATACCCAGGACGTAGAGCAAATGGAGAAACAGTTCTCAGTAACGAACACACCCGAAGAAAATGCATCAACATGTACTTTCTTCATTCGGGTGGCATGGGAATCCTGGTATTCCCCTATATCCTGTTCATTCCTATAACTCTTATAAGAAAGAACGGAACCAACGTTCCCCAGCACAGTATAACATGCGGGTTCGGTCAATACATCCATATTATTATCTTGATTAAGGCATGAACTGGTCGCTACCTGGAGAGAGAGAGAGAAGAAAACACTTTGGCGTATGCTCGTGCAAGATCAGATTGGTTATTATCTTATCTAATCAGGATAGCTCCCACTGCTTTTTATCAAATCTTCCTTCAAACCCTAAAAGGAAAGACTAGCCGGGATTAATTACACACTACAAGTTCGCCAATCTTTCAGCCAGGCCAGTGTCGGTACTTTGAGGAAGGTCCCCCGTGCTTTCGCACGAACCTAATTAATGTAAACCTCGTTTTCCCAGAGGCGTAACCCCGTTGACACCTTTCTAGACACCTACTTGATCAGCTAATTGCAATGTGTAAAACTCTCCCAGGAGTAACTCTTACTCGCAGTGGGTATCGGGATCCAACTATCTCATAGAAGGTATGCAATCTCATTGCAAATTTCAACACTTGAAATTCCCGATAATACTTTTGCCCCTAGCGTCCTATGACCTTGACGCAGGCCAACAAACCATAGTGCGCTAGTCAAGTTCAACCCGTCATTTCCTGATCGAATTAAACCCACCCGTACGACCCTTGACGCAGGCCAACAAAGTCGCACGACTACCCTAATCCAATCTGCATCATATGCATAAGCAGATAAATACTAGTTAGCTACCGCACACTACGCCTTGACGCAGGCCAACAAACGTAGCACGAATACTAACTACTACTCATCTGAAATGACGGAGGGCTACGCCAGGTTTTTCTGAAAACCATGAGCGCAATGAACTTGATATCTTTGTAGAATCAAATGAAGTTTTGAAATGGAGTGATTTTGAGGCTTTTCTAGTTTTGCTAAAGGAGTCACTCCCGGTGAAGGGATCTCGGTCCTTTCCTCGTCGAATGAGGTGCGGGATATATCATATATATCGCTGTGCAAAGCAAAAACCCAAAAGCAGTCAAAAGCAAACCGAGTGTGTAGCATCTGCCAGTTATTGCTAAAGGAGTCACTCCTGGTGAAGGGATCTCGGTCCTTTCCTCATCGAATAAGGTGCAGGGTATATCATATATACCGCTGTGCAAAGCAAGAACTGTAGCTACCTGTTTTATTTTAAAATTCGATTCCACAACATCTTAGGTTTCTTATCTTTCATTAATCACATTAATGAAGTCCCATCATTTAAATACCTAAACATCATAGATAGATATGACGTACACTTATGCCATCCGCATTCGCTTCGATGTCCCCTCGTGCACCGTTAGGTTAGGTAACTAACGACAGAGCAGGGCAGGGCTAGCGCGGGTGTAAAACATAAGTAACGTCTATATAATATATCATATATACTATATACTATATCCATCACAGAAACACATCACAGATATCGCAGCAGAAGAAACATATGAAATATTGGATATACTAGGACGTCCGTGTTTTCAATACGAGCCAGTATAAAACACGGATTCCATGGTCGTGATGAATAGCCAATCCCACACCCCTAGACCCCTACGAAAGCGGCAAGCAACCCTGCCAATTCTAGGGTTAGGAGACCCGGACTCGACTCCTCGAGTTGGTCTCCCACTGGACCCCAGAACCCGGTTACTTGTGATCCCCTCCTTGGGTCTATCCTAATGCGGAAAAGTAAATAATATACAAAGGGTGACAACTTCCGCTACCTGGAAGTGCCCCAAATAAAAGAATATTACATACAAGTTTTTACATGAATGAAAATGAAAAATACTCATCTCACATAAAAACCCCCCGGCTATTCGAACACGACGATCCAATATAACATATCCAGCAACACATAACATCACATGTCATCAACGTAAGTAAATATGCGCATCCCAATTGTCGTTGACATATAGCAACGAAACCGGCGATATCACATATTACACTTACGGTCACAGAAAAGAAAGTGTAAAACTACAACAATTGGAATCCGCAACTTCTTTAGACATCGCATGCCTAATCAAATGAAATACTTAGACATCACATGCCTAACAGATATAAATCCCGCATTTTAGTCTCATTATCGAAAACTCTTTTCAATATCAAGTGAAACTAAACCGCTAGATTTATAACATTCATTCAGTTATCTCATAACTGTTTGTGAATTCCAATTATTGTATCACATTCCAGATAAACAGAAAATATTAAACTTTCCGATAGAACAGTCGAATACCCAAGTTTTCCCGATACAGCTCAACACATGAAATAAGTCTAACAACGTTCAGTTCGTGCCTCAGTACCAACGGTCCAGCCGTAGAAGGGTCAAGCCAACGCCTCACATGTGGCACGCCGTACTGCCCCAAACCCGAAGGTTCAAAGGGCAGTTCAAGACGGTCACATAATCGAGTTAAGGTTTGTTGTCTTCTAGAGGGTCCATCGCGTTACTTGCACTACTTAGAACGTCGTTAAACTACGAAAAAATCCAACACTTGGAAATTTCCCGATAGGGGAAAAATTGGGTATTTATATCCGGTCGAACTTTTTAATATATTCAAAAAAATTATCCGGAAATACACAAAGACGAATTTTGATAATCCGATCGAAACTTTGATTCCCAATAGTACCCCAGAATACTCTTCTGTAGAGTCACAACAAAAAATATCCTAGAAAATATAGCATTAAATTATATGAGTTACTGTGCAGAAATCATCATACAAGGGAACAGTATGGCCGCGGAACCGCCGCAGCATGCATAGCACGTGCCGCGGTTCCGCGGTGGAAAAGTCGACTTAGGCACTCGTATTTCACAGTAATTCAAATAACACCCTGCTTGATTTTCTGCATATTTTTAATTGACAAAAATCCCATTTTTTAGAAAAAGTCCAGAGAGCATTTTAGGGTTTTGGGTTTCGGTTCGATCGGGTTTCAAACGTCGTCTAGACTTCGCCTAAGGCTCTAGCTAGGCTCTGATACCACTGAAAGGTTCCTAGGCACACAACAGAGGTCTCACGAGGCATCGAACATGCCAATTTAAAATTTTATGGGTGCCGAGAAACCCTAACACGGATCGTAGACTAGATGTTTAGGCGAAATATAAATCTAAGTTAACAACTTAACTAAAGTTCGGAAGTTACGACCTTTGTAGATCCGGATATCCACTTCCTTAGCTCTACTTAGTCGTCCTCTCGCTGTCCTTTTCGAATCCTAGACTCATTCGTCGGCTTCATCGGGAAAACGTGCGGAATAGGTCGTCGGCTTCGTGCCGAAGATGATCTACGTCGAGGTTGCACAAGTTCAAGCTCCAATTTCACCAAGTTGTGAAACTTGTGAAGAAAACACCCAAAACAACTTGGCAAGAGGTAGAGGGTGAAGAAATAGGAGGTGGGTTCACTTTAGAATTGGATTTCTCACTTTGGATCTCAAGTTGCCATTGATGGCATCATAGTTTCTTTCTTGAAGATAAAGAAGAAGAAGAAGCTAGTTTATGATAAGTTGTTTTTAAAATGAAAAGAAAAACCAAACTTATCATAATGTGAACCATAGTTAAGTGTAGAGAATTGACTAAGGTTAGAAAAATGGTTAGGGTTTAGTGTGAAGACAAAATGGTCATAAAGTCAAAGCTTCATGAAGCTTCAACAATGTTCAAGAATGAAAGCAACCATTTTGTATTCTTATCCCATCCTTTTTTTTCAAAAATGAATAAATAAAAGAATGGATAAATAAAAACCCTAATCACTTTCTTAACCTAGGTTTAATTCTATACACTTAACCAAATGAGCAAGCATCATCAAACATGATACTAACATGTGCACAAAAGTATATCACATATACAATTTGCACATCAAGTGAGAAAATCCATTTAAAGTGAACCAATACTAGTTAATGCAAAGTAATATATCAAATATATAATTATACATTAAATCATTAAATCAACACTTGATTTAATGATCCGGTCATATCGCATATAACCGACTAGTATCCAATGTATCGGTTTATCGAATCAATCCTTGATTCGATATCTAGGTTATATCGAATACAACCAATCGATACATCCATTGCGAGAATGAAATACGGTATCACATACACGCATTATTCTCGGTCCCGCACATATCTCATATGCGCTCCTATTTCGTTTCGCTTGAACCAGGAAACCTCTGTGTAGGACTCTAAAGACTCGTCAATACGCCGGTAGCAGATGATGATCATATCAAGCACCCACAAGCCGCAAGCGGTCTGCTAAACGTAACGGCCACCCGGGTATTGAGCGATCAGAAGATCGACGAGCTAGCCCGCTCATACTCCTGTGAATCCAACCAGTAACACTTACCGTACAGTCCGGTCTGTTCGTCTGATACGTCGCATATCAAGTCTAGGGGTAGTAAACGTCAGACCCCAATAACCGATAAGTCGTGCCTTTGTGAGGCTCATAACGGGTCGAGAAACTACTGGTAACACTTACCAGCAAATCTCTGATCAGCCCTGGCCAGGGACTTCCCTGTTACGGCCAATCGAGCACAGCGCAACATCAACCCCCAATACCGAGAGAGACGAAACCCCTCCTATCGCTCATTGCCTCCATGTGACTCGGGACTGTACCCAAAGACCACCGTTTTGCACGCCCTCATGGACGTGGTAAGGTGGAGATCAAAGCACAGTGGGAATCACATAAGACTCTATGACGATCTCGGGTCTACAGACTAACCTGTACAAGTGTCACCTGAGAACTGCCATCTGACGTGAGGTATAATACCATCTGGGAGTTCTCGGCGAGTCCGTCCAGTGTACCCAGTCTACACTGAGCACCCGTACACCATCTCTGATGTCAAACACCAATGGATATGGGATCATCCATCGCCCATCTCATGGGTCGAGAAGCGTATACGCTAGTCTACTCTGGTATATCGATGCCCCGTCTCGATACACCCACGACTAGGGACTTTGAAGGATGTACTTATGGACTACCATGTCCACACTAGTATGATCTGCATCATAGTCCAGGTAGTCAAGTACACATCCTAAGGGCTTTACCAACATATAACCATAAGACAGTTTAAAGAGACTAGTATACATGTTAAGATAAAGAGTAACCAGATAGCATACTATCATATCGAGCAAGAAAGTCATCTCTATATATGTCCAAGCATCCAATATAATATACATCATCTATACAATACTGGCCTCTAGGGCATACATACAACTAACAGAAAATACACTTGCGAGATCCTCACGACTCGTAAGGAGAACTCTCTTATGGGACCCTCACGGTTCATAAGATTTGAAAGTCTTAAATTACAGAGACCTAAACCTGTGCTTAAGCAAACCCCACAACTTCCAATACTGCCCTACAAGTGGCTCAATACTGACCCTTGTATACAATCCACGGGCGCGAATAAACATTTCCCTAACCAAGTTTCATCCATGACTGGGGATATGTTCGCACGACCCTTGTAAATCCTCTCGATTTACAAGGAGAAAACCCTCCTGTAGGATCCTTACAACATACAGAGGAAACAAACACTTAGGAATCCTCACGATTCCTAAAAAGAAAATACACCTATAAGATCCTCACGACTTGTAGGGAGAAATAACTTTGTGAGACCCTTACGGCTCATGAAGTCAAAGTCTTAGTCGACAGGACCCTAACCCTGTTCGCTAAGCCACCTTTGTTCGACATCGACGGAAGCAGATAATGATTCGCTCCTGGTAATATCCCAGTTGTAGCGGTGCTGATGCCAAAATCGGCTTACGGGGAAAAGCCAGTAGGCCGCACATGCATACGAAATAGCCGAAATGATGAGGCAACTTGCAATAAAAAGCAACAAGTAAAAATGTATGCATGCAAAATAGCCGAAATGATTGGGCAACTCGTAATAAAAAGCAGCGAGTAAGAATAAAATAAATAGCCGAAATTATTGGGCAACTCGCAAAAAAAAGCAGCGAGTAAAAATAAAATAAATAGCCGAAATGATTGGGCACCGCAAAAAATAGCCGAAATGATTGGGCAATTGCGACCTTCGCGATATAAAAGCTAAAATGATAGAGCATCGCGGAGATAAAACAAAAAAATGATGATAAAACTTTGGCCCTACAGTTAAGATCACATCGATCCCTGTATACAATCCAAGGGCGTAAACAAAGAGGGAACCATACTTTCCCAACAGGCTCCGCCAGAAGATGAAGCCAAATCTCGACGGTTCAGTCCAACTCCGAAGAAACCAGTGTCTTCAGCAAATTCCTCGACTCACGGATACAAACACTCCTTGACAAGAGCCTCCTGATCCGCGTCGACTCGCAGAGCAACCAATGCCTCCGTGGGAAATTCTCGGCTCGTTTCAAACCCCAAGGAAACAAATAATCCTTGGCGCTAGGGAAACAAATAATCCTTAGCAAATTCCTCGACTCACGGATACAAACACTCCTTGACGAGAGCCTCCTGATCCGCGTCGAATCGCAGAGCAACCAGTGCCTCCGTGGGAAATTCTCGACTCGTTTCAAACCCCAAGGAAACAAATAATCTTTGGCGCTTGGGAAACAAATAATCCCTAGCAAATTCCTCGACTCACGGATACAAACACTCCTTGACGAGAGCCTCCAGATTCGCGTCGACTCGCAGAGCCACCAGTGCCTCCGTGGGGAATCCTCGACTCGTTTCAAACCCCAAGGAAACAAATAATCCTTGGCACTTGGGAAACAAATAATCCCTAGCAAATTCCTCGACTCACGGATACAAACACTCCTTGACGAGAGCCTCCTGATTCGCGTCGACTCGCAGAGCCACCAGTGCCTCCGTGGGGAATCCTCGACTCGTTTCAAACCCCAAGGAAACAAATAATCCTTGGCGCTTGGGAAACAAATAATCCCTAGCAAATTCCTCGACTCACGGATACAAACACTCCTTGACGAGAGCCTCCTGATTCGCGTCGACTCGCAGAGCCACCAGTGCCTCCTTAGGGAATCCTCGACTCGTTTCAAACCCCAAGGAAACAAATAATCCTTGGCGCTTGGGAAACAAATAATCCCTAGCAAATTCCTCAACTCAAGGATACAAACACTCCTTGATGAGAGCCTCCTGATTCGCGTCGACTCGCAGAGCCACCAGTGCCTCCGTGGGGAATCCTTGACTCGTTTCAAACCCCAAGGAAACAAATAATCCTTGGCGCTTGGGAAACAAATAATCCCTAGCAAATTCCTCAACTCACGGATACAAACACTCCTTGACGAGAGCCTCCTGATTCGCGTCGACTCGCAGAGCCACCAGTGCCTCCGTGGGAAATTCTCGACTCGTTTCAAACCCCAAGGAAACAAATAATCCTTGGCGCTTGGGAAACAAATAATCCCTAGCAAACTCCTCGACTCACGGATACAAACACTCCTTGACGAGAGCCTCCTAATCCGCGTCGACTCGCAGAGCCACCAGTGCCTCCGTGGGAAATTCTCGACTCGTTTCAAACCCCAAGGAAATAAATAATCCTTGGCGCTTAGGAAACAAATAATCCCTAGCAAACTCCTCGACTTACGGATACAAACACTCCTTGACGAGAGCCTCCTGATTCGCGTCGGCTCACAGAGAAACTAGTATCTCCACGGGAAATTCCCGATTCGTCTCAACATGCAAATGAAGCCTCAGGCAGCAGGGACTAAAAGAAAACTTGCTTCCTGAACAATGGGACCCTGCAAGTCAATCCAAATGGTCTCTTGTATACTATTCATGGGTCTCACTCTCCGAAATCGAGTTTCGACAAGGAGGGAAACAACCGCTTACGAGTCCTCTCGACTCGTAAGAGGGAAAAATTCTCTTACAGGATCCTTACGACCTATAAGAGAAAACACACTTAGGAATCCTCACGATTACTAAGGAGAAAATACACCTACGAAATCCTCTCGATCCGTAGGGAGAAAAGTCTTTATGAGACCCTCACGGCTCATAAAGTTGAAAAGTCTTAGGTGGCAGATCCTACCCCTGTCTTCTAAGCCATTACTGCCCTACAAAGATGTTAAGATGGACCATCTACGAGCCACACTTGCTAAAGCTACATGCCACTAAAATGGAGAAGTTACTCATGAGCGTATAAACTACTTCACACCAGAGTAAAACATAAAGAAATAGAAAGGTGCGGCTCATGGAATTGAGAGTTTGGAACTATATCTTTTAAGAGTCGAGATTTGAGTCAATGATAAATGACGACGCCTGTGTCCGCTCGTTATCTTCTCAGATCAAGATTCTGAAAGTTATATACCAACCCGTAACTGGTCATATGCTATGCATTACTCTGCACTACTTCACCCACATATATACTTACGTGGGCAAAGTAGTGGGGGCATTTGTTCCCGCCAAAAATTTCTGCGCAAAAGAGTCCAAGGTATCAAATGGCAGCGATACGCTTAAGAAAATACGAACCAGTATCTTCCGGCCTGTATTTTGATAAACTCCCCAATGGTAAACTGTTAAATTATGATGGTATTGAAAGCATCTCGAAAAAATCTTCGATTTGATATATTATGGGCCTCATAATTCATCCGGGATCAAAAGTTATGAGCCAATGTGTTATGCACATGTGATCTAAGAAAGAAGATGCGAACCAGTGTTTTCCGAGCTTTATTTTGACAGACTCCGGAATGAGAAACAGCTAAATTCTGATGGTATTGAAAGCATCTTGAAAAGACCTTCGATTTGATATATTATAGGCCTCATAATTCATCCGAGATCAAAAGTTATGAGAAAATTTCTATGCACATGTGATCTAAGGAAGAAGATGCGAATCAATATTTTCCGGGCTGTATTTTGACAAACTCCGGAACGAAAAACAGCTAAATTCTGATGATATTGAAAGCATCTCGAAAAGACCTTCGATTTGATATATTATGGGCCTCATAATTCATCCGAGATCAAAAATTATGAGCAAATGTGTTATACACGTGTAATCTAAAGTAATACTCTACTACATGGGGAATGCATTTTTTAGTCCCACATCGGGAAAAGGAGAGATGGCTTCTCTACCACTCCCATATAAATAAGAGGGCATACCTCTTAGAAAGGTAGAGTAAAATCCTCAAAGGATTCAATACTCAAAGGAGCTTAGTTCTCCAAGATAGGAGCATGCTCCTCCATAATGCGCATATGCGCAAGCGCCATGTGCGCTACGTGCAACGCACGTGTGCCCGCCATGCGGCACTACGTGCAACGCACGTGCGCACCACATGAGAATATTTAATAATATTAAAATGAGCTTGTTCTCCATATATAGAAGCTTTGCTTCTCCTCATAATGCGCACGTGCGCCACGTGTAACGCACGTGTGCCCGCCATGCGGCACCACGTGCAATGCACGTGCGCACCACATGAGAACATTTAATAATATTAAAAGGAGCTTGTTCTCCATATATAGAAGCTTTGCTTCTCCTCATAATGCGCATGTGCGCCACGTGCAACGCACGTGTGCCCGCCATGCGGCACCACGTGCAACGCACGTGCGCACCACATGAGAACATTTAATAATATTAAAAAGAGCTTGTTCTCCATATATAGAAGGTTTGCTTCTCCTCATAATGCGCATGTGCGCCACGTGCAACGCACGTGTGTCCGTCATGCGGCACCACGTACAACGCACGTGCGCACCACATGAGAACATTTAATAATATTAAAAGGAGCTTGTTCTCCATATATAGAAGCTCTGCTTCTCCTCATAATGCGCATGTGCGCTACGTGCAACGCACGTGTGCCCGCCACGCGCGCACCACGTGCAACGCACGTGCGCACCGCATGAGAATATTCAAAGGAGACTCGTTCTCCATAGGAGCTTGCTCCCCCCATAATGCGCATATACGCAAGATCCATGTGCGCGACGTGCAAATATGAGAGCCCAACACGTGCGACGCACGTGCGCGAACGCAAAGAAGCCTTTTTCAGTAGTGAGAAGCTTAAGCTCCAGCCTGTTCTTCCCCCCTAATGAGTGAGACATGGTTCAAAGGGTACATCCCTCCACACCTTTTATGTATGGCACTGTAATCTCTCAGTGTCGTCGGAGAGGTGGTGGGTCCCAACGACCAATGATGCTTCTTTCTAAAATAAAAAAGAAGAAGAAGAATCAACATTTTTTCTTGAAAAAAGTCAAGAGCTTCAAACAGAGAGAGAATTCTGAGAAAATTTCAAAGAAAAAGGTAAAGACCTTCATGAGAGAAAAGAAATCTCTTTTAATAAATCATTGATCTAAAAACCAGATCAATGTTCTTCACATAATAAACAGTGCTTTGCACTTCTCATGAACCACTGGTTCTTTAAAAAACAAGAAAACAACAAAATAAAAATAGTGTTTTGCACTTTTATGAACCTCTGGTTCTTGAAACAAAAAGAAGAAAAAAAACTTATTTTTCTTTGATCTAAATGAGATCAAGGAATCAAATAGTGCTTTGCACTTCTGTTCTTGAATCTAAAAGATTCTTAGTGCTCTGCACTTCCAAACTGCGCTGTTGCGCTCTTAAGAGAGCGCCACGTGTCAGCTACAGAAATAGAGCTTTACTCTCTGGAATTGGCGCAACTCACCAGAGCGCGCCACGTGTCAGCTGCGCAACAGCGCAGCGCACTAGCGCAGCGCACTGCGCTGTTGCGCTTGCGCTCACCAGAGCATGACACGTGTCCTCACCACAAGCGCTTGCGCTCAGTAATTGGCGCAAAGCGCCTGACAAATGCAATGCGTTTCTTTTCCTGAAGGGCCAGACCCAGTTAAAAGACCAAGCAGGTCTAATTAAATTAATGCTCTGCATCATTTATAAATGGGCAGAGCCCAAACGAAATAAGAAAAATGCTATGCATTTTAAAAGGGGCAGAGCCCAAACAAAACAGATGCCTTGCATCATTCATAAATGAGCAGAGCCCAGAATAAATTGATGCTCCGCATCTTTATGGGTGGAGCCCAAACAAAAAAAATGGAAGAAATGCAATGCATTATTTAATGAAAGTGTTGAACATTTTCAACTGGACTTAGCCCAATTTTGGCCGTAAGTTCTCAAATTAAATTGACTGAGCATGGCTCTCTCTTAAATCAATTTATATACGGTTCAAGGGTACATCTCCGAATTCCTCTGACACACGTCGTTGTAATCATTCAACGTCGTCAGAGAGGTGACGGGTCCCGACGACCACACATCAAGACAGACTGCGGGGTCCTTAAACTCGTGGACCGAAACGTCCTTAAACTAATATTGGACCGAAACGTCCTTAAACTAATAATGGACCGAAACGTCTTTAAACTAATGATGGACCACTACGTCCCTAAACTGGCGATGGACCACCACGTCCCTAAACTGGAACACAGACCACCGTGTCTCTAAACTGGAACATAGACCACCACGTTCCTAAACTGGCAATGGACCGCAACATCCTTAAACTACCTATGGACCACTACGTCCCTAAACTGGAACAATAGAGCCTCCAAATGCTCTCTTGCCGGATCTAAACGGTCCCGTTTAAGTTGATCTTAGCCCCCAAACACGGCTAACGTATCCTTAAACATTCAAATGGACTATAAAACTCCAAATCAACTTTGGTTCAAGGGTACATCTCTGAACTCCTCTAACACCTATCGTTGTAATCCTTCAACGACGTCAGAGAGGTGATGAGTCCCGACGGCCATATATTACATAGATCACCACGTTAAGTCGATCTTAGTCTAAAACAGGACTAACGTATCCTTAACGGACGTTTAAGTTGATCTTAGCCCCAAGCACTGCTAACGTATCCTTAAACTAAAAACACCAGACCCAAATCTAAGTAAATACGGATTTGGACCAATCCACGTCCTACGGGCGACGGCATTACTCGGTCTCCGTATACAATCCACGGGCAACCAAAATCAAAAACAAACACACACGACACGAAGTGAAATTCTGGAGAAGGAGAAAGTTGTTACCGCGATGCGGTAGCGTAATTAACTGCAGAGGCTTGCGCCTGCAGGGAAGAGCGTCCCCACAATCAAAAACCCCTCAAGCGAGGGGGAATCTGACGAAGTCTGCAACATCGGCCGCATCCGTCTAAACCTCCGATACACGGCGCCATAAATCAACTTGGCATCTTCGGAGAGGTGGACGGATAAAACCAAATAGCATCTGCCCCGAATCTCAGGCGAGACGTCCTAACGTCTCGGCCGCCATTCGGAGGGGAACAGAGATGTCTCCTAAGACTGATTTGGAAAGGGATCGCATGTCGATTATACCCTACGCTTCTGTGGTAGGCTCTATAATGTATGCGATGTTATGTACCAGACCAGATGTAGCATACGCATTGAGCATTTTAAGCCGGTATCAGGCAAACCCAGGGGAGAAGCACTGGATAGCAGTAAAGAACATCCTCAAGTACCTAAGGAGGACTAAAGATATGTTCTTGGTGTATGGCAGAAAAGACCTCCAGATTGAGGCCTTTGCCGAATCCGGCTTCCAGAGTGACAAAGATGTCTCCAAGTCCATGTCGGGTTATGTCTTTACCCTCAATGGAGGGGCGGTCTGTTGGAAGAGGTCCAAACAGGAGACCGTTGCTGACTCAACGATGGAAGCAGAGTACATAGCTGCTTACGATACCGCAAAAGAAGCTGTCTAGATGAAGAAGTTCCTCACAGAACTTCAGGTGGTTACTACCAGTGTTGATCCAATACCTCTGTATTGTGACAACAACGACGCTATAGCTTTAGCGAAGGAACCCAGGTCCCATCAGAAGTCCGGACACATCTTAAGGCGGTATCACCTGATCAGGGAGATCGTAGATCGCCGGGAGATCGAGGTGAAGAGAGTAGAGACGGAGAATAACATTGTTGATCCATTCACAAAGGCCCTTCCTTAAACGCAGTTCGAGAGGCTATTCGAGATGATAGGTCTACGATATTCCAGCTAATGGCCCTAGTGCAAGTGGGAGATTGTTAGTGTATATGCCCTAGGGGCAATTATTGTTGGAGATAGTGCCCTCAGAGTCAATTATTGGATCACAGGCACGTGATTGCAATGATTGAGGGAGGACCTATCCCGGTAGGACAGTCTTACTCAAGATGATAGTATGCTATCTGGTTTACCTTTATCATCGTGTACTGCTTTAGGTGACCTGACATGTCGCTATTGCACGTTGATAGAGCCCCTAGGATTCTTGCTTGACTACCGGCAGTATGAGGGCGATCATATACGTGGGAGCTGGTAGTCTATAAGCACATCCTTAAAAGGTCCCTAGTCGTAGGAGTTTCGAGACAGGGCATCGATACTCCAGAGTAGACTAGTGTATACAGTCGAGACCCCGACGAGGGGCGGTGGCCGGTCTCACAAGCCACTGGTGTCAGTTGGTTCACCTAAGATGTATACAGGTGCTCATTGGGTTATGAGTACACCGGACAGGACTCGCCGGGAACATGCTAGTTGGTCTTATACCTGACGTCAGATAGCAGTTCCCTGGTGACATGTGTACAGGTTAGTTCATCGACCTGGGGATCGTCATTTGTCTCGTGTGAGTTCCCACTGTACTTTGATTACTACCCTACCACGGCTCAAAGGAGTCGTGCAAACAGGTTTTAGTTGGGTACAGTCCCGAGCCACATGGAGGCAGTGAGCGGATCTTCGGGGGTTCGTCTCTCCCGGTATTGGGGGTGAGGTCGCGCTGTGTCTAGGAGAGCCATTACACAAAGACCTTGGCCAAGGCAAGGAGATTTACTGGTAGGTATTCCAGTAGTATCTCAGGGTGTTCTGGGCTACACTCCGACACGACTTGTACCGCTTTTGGGGGTCTGACTTTTACCAACCCCCTAGGCCCGCCATGCGATGCTCATAGACGAACGGACCGGACTGTACGGATATTGTCACTGACAGGCTCAGTTGGGTGTCGGGGTGAGCTTCCTCATCGACGTCCCTTTTAGTCAATAGCTGGTGGCCCGTCACGTATTGGCTTATACCTCTGACGTGCTAGTGGTTAAATCCACAGCCATAGTATTGACGAGTCTTTAGAGTCCACCACACTTTCAGTTACTCAAGCTTTCGGGCGAAACGCTGTAGAGGCCGTATGGAGATATGGCAGGGTCCGATCAGATACGTGCGGTATTGCACGGATCAGGATCGGACGGTTTTGTACTAGTGGCCGTATAGTTATATGGCAGCGTTCGATCAGATACGTGCGGTATTGCACGCATCAGGATCGGACAGATATTACTAGCCGGCTTTGGTTTAAGCCGGTCCTAGTTTAGTACAGTGTAGATTTTGTCTAAATGCATTTATATCCGGACGGAATACAAATGCGGGTGTGTATGCACAGTGTGGGGTTTTCCTGTAATTTATTACGGGACCATTTTTCTAGAGTTGCCATTTTGCTTTCCGTTCCGGCCGGTTTTCCTTTGTTCTTTCCCGGCCGGACTTTTCCGATGGAGGGGGTAATTTGCAGTTTTGCAAATTACACTTTGTGGAGGATTTATTTGCATAAGGATTAATTATGAAAGCATCTTTGCTTTTCTTGCATTCATTGTGATAAGATAGGATTAGAAATGAAGTGAGGTTTGATTTGAGTTTAGTGATGATTATGTCTTGGATGTGGTCACCTTTCTTTTGCTCCTACCATCACCTCCCTTCATGCTTCATAATCTATCCTCCACCATTTCTAAAGAGAGAGAGATTATTATCATGGTTGAGAAAAAGAAAGAGAAGAAGAAAAGAGAAGAAGAGAGTTCATCTTTGAGAGTGTTTCATTCTTGATCTCTTTTCATGCTAAGAAAAATGCAAGCACCATTTTTCTTATCTTTGTTTCCTCCATCATCTTCAAATGGCAACCAACCCCAAAGTGAGACATACATTCTACATTACACTCCCTACAGCATATCTTGAGCATGTCGAGTAGCCGGCTTCATGTGCGAGTTGCCTCGGTATTGAGGTGGGAGCCCGTAAAAGTACCCGGCTTCGTGGTGCCCTTTCCGACGAGGAGGAGACGGACGGAGATCCCGCGAGGAGATCGGAGTGGAGATGAAGACCGGAGGACTTGGATCGTCGGTATATCTCTTTCCCTTTCTTGTTAGTAGCTTAGACTAGTTTAATGGCACGATCCGGGGTTTAGTGCGCGGTGGTGCCGGTTTGCTAAGTCCGCAAAATTTAAAGTTTATCACCGTTTCCGCGTTTGGCCGTCGGGTTGACGGCCGGGGCGCCGCCGTGCACTTACAGTGGTATCAGAGCCTCGCCATTAACATAGTCTAGCTTGGTGTAATGTGTTTTTCTGTTTCGATCGATCGAATGTTCCAAAACTGCATTTTAGTTCGAATCAGTTTCTGTTGAAAATTTTTGGTCTCGAAAAATTTTTCAGGTTGTAAAATATTGATGTACTGGAAAATCTAAGAGTTCTGTAAAAATTTGACGAAGTAACTCCACAGTAGGAGCGCGGAAGCGCCGCGAAACCCCCCCCTCGCGCGGCCCTTCCGCCGCGCACTATTCACATCACTTCACCAAATTTTTTCAGAGGCCTTCTGGGCTTAAAATATGGGTTTTGGAATATTAAAATTGGGCCCAGGATTTCTGTGAGTGCTACAGTTTTGATTGAGGGCCCACTTGTTAATTTTTGATCGATCGGATATTT